>CAXAMN010022095.1:628173-663204 GCA_963970005.1 Durusdinium trenchii | reverse complement strand
GACACTCTTGTGAGACACTCTTGCGGGACACTGCGGGACACTCTTGCGGGACACTCTTGCAAGTCCCCAAAACGAGCGTTTCGTACGAGACTTCCTCAAAAACTCACATGTCAAAGTCTGCAAAACGATCGTTTCGCACGAGACTTCCTCCAAAAGTCCAGCGGAAACACCCATCGGAGCACACACATCACGCAGCCCTGCCAAGCAGTTTCGCGATTCCAGCCCCTCCAAGCGACACCGGCTCACACGCCAATCCCAATGTGACAGCGACATTCACCTCTACCACAACTCACAACCTCCCGATTCCCTGCGCCTGCCAGGAATCTTTCCGCGTCCACACGTCTAACGCGCACAAAGTACTGCGCCTGCCACGAAATGTCACCTCCGTCACACCTCGCAACCTCACGATTCCCTGCGCCTGCCACGAGAATCGCACTTCCACACCTCAAAAGCCGCACAAAGTACTGCGCCTGCCACGAAAAGTGACAATATCATCTCATGTGAGCTTCAACAAAATTTGCACCACACCACACGTTTGGAATGATTTCGACCCGTTCTGAGCACACTCCCAGAGTCCAAAATCGGCATTTCAGCTGAGACTTGTCACGAAAACAGAGCCTCGATGCCACATCCTGAAACGCAAATCCCAATGGCACGGCCACATCCAACACCCCAAAAACGCGACTCTCCACACGCTAATCCCAATGGAACTGTGTAGCAAACTGCGGATCTCACAAAACGCTGCGCCTGTGCAGCGAAACGCATCACGTGTCTTGCGCCATCCCATTTTCATGCAAATCACAAGGGAATAGCGGCGCAAACTGACACGTGACACATCCATGCATAGTCACTTGCAAAAGCTTCCCCCAATGGCAGCGCCTCAGCGACCTACTGCGGACGGTTGCGAACGGTTGCGAACGGTTGCGGACGGTTGCGAACATAGAAGCAACGGGTCGCGAACAAGACTCTACCCCCAGACCCCCAGACTTAAACGAGAACCCTTCGCTACGCATTCGGGAAGAACAGAGCCTGTCCTCGAGCTGCCACCCGATCCTGGAAGCAAGTTCCAAGGTGTGCCATCCAAATGTTTACCTGTATACTGGGGTCAGGCGACTTGCAGTGGGACAAGTTGGTTGGGAAATCGAGATTACATATAGCTTTTTGCAAGTTCTTTCTCATTTACCCCTCCTGTATAATAAGCTTCGGAAAAGGATCACGTAGTGCGACTAGTTGTCTTAGTCACACCTAGCTGCAGCAATTGTGTGCTGTTGAGCTGGCCATCAAACACAACGAGTCCTTTTCTCGTTTGAGCGCAGCAAGCAGCTGCCTCGCAGTCCATCTCGGAAAAAGAAGCCCGCGGCTGCGCTGGACGAAATATGTGTCACAGCTTATCTGCAGGCAAAATCCACTCAAAGAAGGTTGCGTCTGCAAGTACTATGAGGAAAAGAGGCTCAGTCAGCTGAGTTTGCTGGACGCCACAGGTTCTCTCTGACTGCCCCGGCGAAATCAAAACGCCAAGGCTTTTGCAGAAAGAAAGCCGTGCATCTACCCCTAGCATCCTTGCTGGATGCCACAGTGGGATACCCAGCCAAGTTCAAAAGCTCAGCAGCTTGGCACAACAAACAATGCGTCTAGCTAGCTTTGAGACAAGCAAAGCTGCCTGAATTTAATCACCAAGTTGACTAATTGATATTGGCTCTCCAACACTCCAAACAACGTTCTTCAAGCTGCGCGACACCAAGAACCAGCGGCGGCCTAACCTGAAATAAGCAAAGCGGCACGTTCCGCCTCCGCCTCGCCTCCGCCATGGCAAACGTCGAAGACGCAGTCGGCAAAGACGTCCTCGTTGAGGCTTTTCTTCAAGTACTTGGCGCAGATCTTGGTGGCTGCCCGAATCTCAGATTCAGTGGCGCAGTCTTTACGTAGCACCAAAGAAGCCCCGGCCTGCTCCTGCTGTTTCTTCTTCAAATATTCCGCTGCAGCCTCACTGCCACCCAAGTTGGCCCAAGTTTCGGACGCCTGAAACAGGGTGAGAAAACTAGACGGAGCCTGCGTCCAAGCTTCGTGAACACGAAACATGGTAGACACATGTAGACACCCAGCCTCAAACTCGAGATCGTTTCGCATCTGCATTTGGCTGCTTTTGGAGTAGAAGAGGGAGGACTTGTTCCAGACTTGCGGGTCAACTCCAAGTTCACCATCCACGTAGTCAATGTCTTCCTTCTTGTACATGGTGAGCTTGAAGTCCAAATGATCATGAGGGGTGCAGTGGGACAGGAGACGGGCCACCTTGCGCTGACCTTGGGGACCTTCCATGCTGAAACTGATTTCGGAGCCCATCACCACGAGGTCGGGAGTTGTCAGGTTAGTTGTTTGCACCTTCCAAGGGAGCTCCAGTCCACCAGAGACAGCATGCCACTTCTCCCCGTGATGGCTGCGCCATTGACAATCCTCCGCGGTCATTTCCATGCGACGTCCAAGACTCTTGTCCAAGAGCAAGAGCCCTTGGGTGGTGAATGTTGAACCTCTGCGGTTGAGCGGCAAGGAGCGGTTGAGGCACCCGCTCCTTGCACTAAGGCCTTAAGGACCATCTTTGTCAAAGTTAATGATGTGAGTGTCTGCCAAAATGCCTTGTAACATTCAACTAGGTCATCGCTTTTGACGGGGGGGCCTAGCGCTTTTCGACTAAGCTGAACATATCCAGAAACTGCGGCTGCATGGTTATCGCTTTTCAGGAGGCCCTGTCGCTTTTGCAGGTTTTAGCCAATTTCCTAGAATTCACAACCGCTCTTGATTAAACTGGTCATTGCACGTTTTGGCGGTTGCTCATGTGGTACGAGAGCCCAGCAGTTCCCCAAACACTATGAGAGGAGGCCACTTCTGCAACCCCTTCTGCCCAATGCCCTCGAGCCTGCGTAGTGGGCATAGAGCTGCCACTCGACTGGCGCTTTGGAAAAGCTCCATGCAAGGAAGGTGCCTTCCTTCAAGAGGCTATAGTGAGCACCGCGCAACGATTGGATGTGGGGATCCCCCGAGCCGCCTCCGCTCGGATCTTTGCAATAGCAAGACCGCCTCGTCCTCAGCTCCCGCCCACACCGCCACGCGGCCAGACGCGAGGGGAACCGCTGGTCCAAGCGAGTCGGCGACCGGGGTGGCGAAACAAAGAGAAAGCGGTGTGAAACAACGCTGCAAATCCAAGCAGCAAAAAGAATTTTGCGCCACACCTCGTTTTACCAGCTTGTCCGCTGTACCTGTAGCACCGGCGGAAGGAGGCAAAAACCCCTGGAGCACCATCATCGCTGCTAGGAGTGATCGAGCCCTGGCAGTCAAAGCCGAGTTTCTGGGTCAAATCTCGGATCTGCGTATCTTGGAACGGTGCTGGCGGAAAAAAGGAACCAAATGGACAGAAAGGATACGTGTTAATGCGTTGTTTTTCCTAAAAAATGCACCCAACCAGGGTCTGACACATTGCACGAAAGAGACAAAAAAATATTGCGAAGCAAAGCCAAAGCTTGCCAGTCAGCTGTTCTTGCTTCGAGGTATAGCAAAGATCTTTTCCACACACGTCATCACAGCTACCTCCTGGCCATCAAAATGACACACTTGGATATGCGTACTGACGGACAGCGGTGCCACACGCCGGCCTAGGATACCATTTCCTAAGGGTACAAGCAGGTACGTCTGGCTGATCAGGCCAGATATCCGCATGTGCTGTGGCGGCTTCGTCGGACCATCGCTCACAGCACATGGATGGTCCCCCTGCTTATGAACGAAGAACAATTCAAAAGAATCCCTGTGACTACAAGGGGCACACACACACTCTGACATTGGTTTGCTGTTAACTCAATTCCCACGTTGAGAAGGAAGGCGAGGAAACGGCATGGTGAAAAGTCCAAGAAATGGAAAGGGGTTTGAACAAAAGTTGTTTCTCGTGTCTGCAGAACTCAGCGGTGACGAAACGAGCGGCGCGGTGCAGCCGCAGAAACCCAGGGTTTGGGGGAAGGTAGCATGTAAGAACCATGAATCAAACCGAGGAAAGTGGAGTGACAGCTTGTGCAAAGGTTGGTCGCAGGTACACACAGTTGATCAGACTGTGCGTCCACCGAACAAGCATAGCTTTGTTAGCCAGCGTTTGCTTGTCGGCCGCTGGCCCCCTGTAGTGGTATCAGAAACAAAAGTGCAGGACCCTTTGGAACAGGGTTTGACACACACAAGTGGCCGAAGTCGGCGCAAGTGCATGAAAGGACGGTGGCTTCTGTTCTTCTCAAAAATCGCCGGCGCACAGTTTGGTCATGCCCTTTTTGGACATACAGCCGGATAAGCTCTTCAGCCGCTGCCTCTGCGGTGTTGGGTGGAAAGGTGTAAGTGTAAATAGCCTGGAGTCGGGAAGCTAAGCCAGAAAGAGCCAAGCGCTGGCTACCGGCGCTGGTGGAATCCCTGATTTTCCAGGGTTGTGTGGGTTGGATGTAGGTGATTGTTCGTTGTGGTAGCATTTGTCAGCCCTCTCAGCCGTCCTCCTGGTATCGGTCCATGTTTGGTTTTCAAACCAACCCCCAGGGAGCTGGAACGGAACATATATGTGCTTTTGCTATCCAACAAGAACGCATATGCGCTATTACCGAAAAGCCGTGGGCACATAGTTTAGTTGAGCATGTGCATTGTGGAGGCTTTCCCACCTGCTGCTAGCAGCAGAGAAGCAAGTATGCAAAGAGCCTTTTGCAAATGTTTGTCATCTCATGACAGGGAGCTTCCCTGTCATTCTTATTGGGGGACTCCTCCAGGATTGGTGCCTTAGCATCTGTCCTGAAAGTGCTCGAGCAGCCTACCCACGACTCCAAGAAAACATCTGGCAAACAGATAAATTGCCTAATTTCTGTCTACTGATTATCCATCAAGTCGAAGCATCTGAAGCCAGCAGTTGCGAACGGCTGCTTTCCCTTATTCCTACCACACATACTCCGCACCCAGTGCTTCCTACGACCATTGCAACAGAACAAGCTGCTACCCATATTCCTACTGAGGCTTGCATCGACGATTGTCGTCTCATGACGCTGAATTCGGTTTGGTACGCGTGCACACAAGGAGAGATTTCAGCAAAGCTCTTTCATAGAGCTAAGGCTCTTATACACGCTGAATGATGCATTTATGTTACCTACCCATTAAATCTCTCCGTTTAGTGCAGCGTACCCTATCTACAGGCCTCAAAGCAGCATACTGGCATACTACAAAACAAACAAATGCTTCTATTACGCACGTCTCTTCCCTCCATTTCCTCATACATTTTATCCATCCCTCCCTACCGTACCGACAGATCAAGATTGAGGATTTCCTCATGCTGTGTGGTTTTGATGGCAATGTCAATCTATCAGATGCCCTCCATTCTCTACGAGTCAACATCGGCAAGTTCACAGATTGTGTCGTTGCAGACCCGTCTACACTTGCAGGTAATATCCCTCTTGTTCTCCCTAACGAAGTTCAATCCTTACGCCAAATCCCATTGAAATTCTGGCAGCTCTGCCATAACGTGCTACAATTTCGTATGCAAAGGCCTAGCAACCTGCCAGTCTCTGTAAAAGGCATTTACACTTGGAATCTCAATAGCTGGTCTCCAGGACTTCCCACCAACGTGCACAAGACTTGGATAGTCAAAACTATGCTGAAACAGGCACCAGTACTGCTACAGGAAACAAAGTGGAATCAGGCTAATCTCCAATACTTATCCCACACGTGGCCAGACATTAAGTTTGTAACCAATTTGGCCAAGCAAAATCCGGGAGAGCAGGCTGGAGTTGCAATCCTGTTTCCTCCAGGTTGGAAAGTATTGGAAGAACGCGTCTTGGTGCAGCACTATGCTGTTGCAGCTCGTGTCGAATACCAAGCTTGTACTATATGGCTTGTTTCGGTCTACATCCCTCCGAACAGCCCTAAGCCCTTCGTCTCAACCACTTTGCAAACCGTTCTTGCTCTGACTGATTATCCGGTCTTTGTTGGAGGTGACTTTAATCGCTGTGATCAGAATCACTTTCATACGTGGGATGACTTCCTGGTGCAGGCTGGGCTCACAGATGTTGATCCTGCACTTCCTACCTATAAATACCAAGACCAAGAATCCGCACTAGATCGATTCTTAGTGCCTAGCCTTTTCCTGGATACAACACAACTTTTCGCTCGCATATATGGCAGGTATCGCATTGGTACCTGTCACCACAAAGCCTTGATGCTCAGGCTAAAGATGAAGCCGTGCCTTCGACCACATCCACAGACTGAGAAACATCATACAATACCGACTCAAGTTTTTCTTGACCCAACAGTTGCATCGGAAAGTCTACAGGCAGCTGCAAGGCAAGCATCTCTACTTGCTCTTAAACGAAAAATTTCGCTCGCGCAAGAAACTAGACTTGCCAATGTTGTTCTCTCGCAGCATTGTCGTGCAGTAGTTTGGAGCTGGTGGAGAACTCACTCTTGTCACTTTAAAAAATTGTCTCCACTCAAACGCTTATACAAGCTACTGGGCAAAGAACAAACATACTTACACATAAGACAGGACGAAGTACGATTGCTATGGTGCCACAGCAGCAGAAGCAGCAGCATCGGTCTTGGGCGGTCTCTTCGGGCCATAAGTCTTGGGTCTTGCACGCACTTCTCGAATGGCCAGCGCTCCTTCTGGAGCAAAGTCTTTCCAAGTTGCAGTCACCTCAGGACCGGTAGGCTCCAAAAAGTCCCTGCCATTGATGATGCATTCGATGTCCGGGAGCTTACCAGGTATCTGTTCTCCGTTTCTGCGCAACCAATCCTGAAAGTAAGAGAAAGCGGCATGCAACTGCCAAGGCTTTTGCAACACCTCCTCTGCTGTCTTCGCATACTTCTTGAGCGACTCATCTGTGAGCCATGCGCGCGGGGCCGGCATGGTGCGAAGCAAAGACAAATCTACCTTCGCTTTCCCTTCTAACTGCACAGTCGGTGGCTGTGACAACACCTTTGAACACAACCAGTGCTTGGCCAACAAAACAGGATCGAAATCATCGCCCTCTTCAGCAACACACCCTGGCACGCAATGAGCAACGTCCTTCCTGGCCACCACTCGCATCACATGGGCTGCGTCTGCAGTAGTCTTGCTTCCGGTGATTCCAGTGAAGGCCGTCTCCAAGGGGGCCATGAGATCCCGCCAACAATGGCACGCCGTGATGACCTCACAGATCAATGGCAGACCTCGAGCAGGCTTGTAATGCTCAAGGATGTAGGCTTGATAGTCCTCAGCCGTTTCCAAGCAAGACGCACGACGAAGAAGGGCGGAAATCACACCGAACCGCTGATCCAAGCGGTTGTGCGTGTGTCCTACACGCATCAGTCCAAATGCGATGTCTGTGAACCTTTTCATTTTGATCATCATCGATGACCAAAGGAGCATTTGACTGTTTCTACCCTCTTTGCTCGTATTGTCAAACTGAATGACAAGTCTTCCTGGCAAAGACCGACCGCTGCGCAAAAGTTGCTCCTCTGCAAGTTGAATAGCTCTGCAGATCAATGTCTGTTGACAATCTGAATCGCCCTTCACATCTGGCTCAAGAATCGCCATGAATTCCAGAACTCCAGGGATCATCACGCCAACAAGATGCAAAGATGGCCGCCGAAGCATGGACATTCTCTTGGTGTTCTCAACGAGTTTTGGTAATAACCACTTGCTCTTGTCCATCCCATCAATCACCAAAACCAAATGCGGTAGTTCTTGCTCTCCCTGCTTCATGCTTTGCTCGACTTTGTTTTCCAGCAGAGTCATGACATGCCTGTCGGCAAAGACTTCCTTGATGTGCTTGTTGTAGGCGTTCGTCACAGCCTTCAAATCAGCTTCATTGTCGCAATGCAGCTGCCGGTACTTTGCGTATTTGGCGCAGTCATCACAGCGAGCATGAACTTGAGCAGGGCGAATGGCAATGATTTGCTGCCAGTCTTTCCATGCCCTGGAAAAAGAGCTCCAGGATGACAACTCAGCATGGTCGCAACGCATGTCCTTGTACAGGTCATAAATTTCAGCGAGGCTCATTGTCGGCAACCACCGCTTCTCCACTAGACGCTTGTCAGCACTGCCTGCAGCGACATGGCCAAGTTCTATTGGCACTTCCAGAAAATCTTGTTCCAAGAGCCATTGTGGGGCCTCAATGCGCTCAACATTGTAGCTTTCCTCTTCTGCCACCTCTTCGTCCTCTACTTGGTCTCGGGCCAAGGCCAGAGGTTCAGACAAATTCTCATAGAGAAATGAGAAGAACACATTGCAGTCATCCCTTTTGGGCTTCGGTTTGGCAATGTTCAAGGAGCGACCATCCACCGGAGCTCGCACTGCGCCAAGGGAAATGGCCTTCAAAAACTTGCTGATCTTCTTCTTAGGGCATAGGCTCACCATGCTGTAGGCTGCATGGCGCAAGCTAATCCCATGCCAAGACAAAGTTCGAGTTCCATGTGAGTGCATCGACTGCATTTGGTTGAACCAAAGGGTATTCCTGCCCGGAAGATCCAGGCGATCCACACTCGCTTGCAGCCTGGATTGACATTGGCACAAGAACGGGGAAGCCCTCACCGCATCAATGCATTTTTTCTTGCAACAGTCGGCTGCAAGCATGCTTTCCGGGAGCTCTACATCTGACTCCTCCTTTTCTGATGCCGAACTTTCCACATCCGGAGGCAGCCCAACCACTTCTGACTCATCAGCCATGCCGCAAGGCAAACTGACAGAATCTGTCAGAGGAGCTGATATCATATATTGTTACTTGTGTTTATTTACAATAATTACTTAGTGGTTCGAAGCTTGACCATTGACAACTTGTTTTTAAAAAATGTTTGCCTTCTGTTTATTGTTCGTTGGTTGGACTGAAGATAATGGCAGCAGCGGCAACAAAGACTTAGTGAAGTGAGCGAATAAGGAGGTGACGAGAATAAGGCCCGGACAATCTCGCAGCCCATGGCCGCCAGCGGCCCAGCGAGCCGCGCAGTCGACCCAGAGCCCAACGAAGCTGCAGCAAGCGGCCCCAAGAGCCGCAAGCAGGCAGCGGCCCCAAGAGCCGCGCCCATATCAGCGGCCCAAACAGCCGCTAGCGACCCTGAGAGCCGCCGTTCATTTACAGCGGCCCAGTGAGCCGCAGTGTATAGCGGCCCAAAGAGCCGCAGGCCGCAAAGAGACTATAATGTAACAGCGGCCAAGGGAGCCGCCATCTAATCAATGAGCGGCCCTGAGAGCCGCGATGCAGCGGCCCATAGAGCCGCTGCCAAACAGCGGCCCAGAGAGCCGCGATGCAGCGGCCCATAGAGCCGCGATGCAGCGGCCTATGGGCCGCTGCCGCAGCGGGCCATAGAGCCGCTGCCAAACCTCGGCCCAGAGAGCCGCGATGCAGCGGCCTTAGAGCCGCTGCCAAACAGCGGCCCAGAGAGCCGCTGACCCAGAGAAGCGGCGGCCCTGTGAGCCGCAACGCCCAGCGGCCCAAAGAGCCGCAGGCCGCAAACAGACGC
The DNA here is from genome assembly GCA_963970005.1 of Durusdinium trenchii. Classification (NCBI taxonomy): domain Eukaryota; class Dinophyceae; order Suessiales; family Symbiodiniaceae; genus Durusdinium; species Durusdinium trenchii. The sequence goes on along the minus strand of CAXAMN010022095.1, from coordinate 653,706 downwards.
AATGGCGGCCCAGTGAGCCGCTGCCATGGGGTGAAAAAGGGCGGCCCAAAGAGCCGCAGCGCCACTTAACCCTTTCCAGAACCTCCCAACCCAGCCAATTCGCAAACGCACCTTTTTCAAGCGACAATCGTGGACGAGGAGCTTCCAGCCGACGGTCCAGGCCCACCAGAACCACTTGGTCCATCAGGGCCTCCTGGTCCACCACGATGCCAATTTCGCGGACACCAGTCCCAACCACCTGATCGCTTCTGACGTCCTCCTTACTTGTTGCGAACCTTCCTTTGGTAGTCACGTTTGCTGTCGTAACCATCCAAGGCCATGCTGGCTGCAGTGGTAGGACCTGGATCTGCTGTAGTTGCTGTTGCGCCCAATGCCACATTTGCCGGAGGGTCCCCAGCCGACCCTCTTGCTGCTTCTGCAACAGCAGAGCCAGGCCTAGAAGTCATAGGACTGGAGCCAGCCGCGTCAGATGCTGGCGCACTGAGACCTGCTGCGACTGTAGAACCACTGGAAGTAACACCAGGCCCAGCTGCTACAGCACCAGAGCCAGCAGCAGCTGCACTTGAACCACCGGCATTGAGCTTGTCAAGGTCTAGCCCTGCTGCTTCCAGGTCCGTGCTGCCCTCTGTCACATCACCCAAAGACTCTTCCTCCAAGCAGGTCTGCTCAGAAAACACGGTCTTGTTGTCTTCGTCTGCTTCTACTGGAGCAGCAGCATCGCCTGCCGGCTCAGCTGGAGAAGTCGGGCTCGGAGGATCCGCAGGGTTGGGCGCTGGGCCGCCGGGCGGAGGAGACGCTTCTGCAACGTTCTCCATGGCAGACTTACACATGCTGCTACTAAAGCCCCAATAGCTGCGAGACTGAGAATCAATTCGTTGTTCCCATAGAGCAGGGCATGTTCTGATCAAATCCATAACAAAAACTTACTGCAAAAAAAAAATTTGACACTTTTGAAATGCCTAAAGTTACATAAGTTTTCAAAGGCCAGATGCAAAGATTTAAAAGCCAGATGCTATGAACAGACTTTAAAAGTGTTTCCCGGAGTTATTTCCATACGGGGATGGCGTCTATGGTTTGTCTAGGGACACGGCCTTGACTTTCAGAGAATGGGCGGCATATTTGTTGGAGCGTGTGGAGTTGGAGTATGAGACGGCAGCCAGTGGCTCGGTCCCTGCAGCGGCATCAACCAGCGGCTCAGTCCCTGCCGCTTCTTCGAGCAGACCGGTTCGGTTCCTGGTGACGCCGAAGGGAGTGGCTCCATGGGTGGGTTTCAGCCACCGAACATTCTTCGTTGGCAAGCAGGTTTGAATTTTTTGGCAGTGGTGTCTGACTCTTGGAAGCGCATGGAGATGGTTCGTTTGGCTTCGGCTCATGTTAAAAGAAAGAAATTCAAAGATTCTTTGCGGGTGGTTTTGGATTGCACGTCGGCGAAGCTTGCAAGCGCTCTGCGACAATTGGGAGACCATGCGACGATCGGTGACATCATGCGCTCTGCTGCTTCGGATAGTCGCATCCGGGATGCCATTTCTCAGCTTTTGTTCTTTTCGGCAGAAGTAGTGGGCACTGATGGGGCACGACAGCAGCTGCGGCATGAGCAAAACGGGGCCATGCTGATGTGTCTTGAAGGCAGCCAAACGCCCGGTTTTATTGGTTTTCTTTTGTTCAAGACTTTTTCTATGTATGCGCGGGGGTGAACAGTAAGGTACGGTGCGGTGGATGGCTTCTTGACGCCGAATGTGGCAGATGTGCGAAATCCGCTTGTGGTGATGCTGCACAATGGGTGTGTCTCTGCTACGGACGGTGGGTTGACACCGGAAGGTGAGTCTGAAAAGTTTGTCGTAAACTTACTGGAAGAAGAACCGAGCATGCCGAACGCAGCAAGGATGCTGGAGATTCTCGCTGAGAATCCCGTGGCGCAGGCCCGCTTCTTCATCATCAGCATGCGGCTCTTCCTGGAGCATGTGCTGGGCGTAATGCCTTTTGATGAGCAGCTCCAAGCCAACGGAAGCCGGGCGAGCGCCCTGCGGGGCAGCTGGGGAATTCTTCGGTGGTTGCTTCCCCGCCATTCAGCAGTTGCACGGTCCGATCGAAGAACAAGCGAGGCTCGCTTGCCACCCGCATATCGTGTTGCACCGCACCTCCCAAGCCTGGCTTCGCCGTGTCTTGCTGGCCGAAACCGCAGAAGCCAAGCGTTTGTTGCGGACGTGGCAGGAGAAGACCGTACTGGCGGTGGAAAGCATCATGTCGTCTTGCGCGGGCACGGCTCGCTTACATTTCGAACCAGTTCCTTTTGCTGCGGACATTGACTTGAGACCTCAGCCGTATAGTTCCAAATGGCAGGAAGAGGATCGCTTTGATGGTGGAAGTGAGACAGATGTGAAAGACCCGGAGAAGAAAAGGACTCTCGTAGCTGTAGTTCCACCGGTTGTCGATCGCCATGTGACAAAGCACGCGTCTGGAGCAACAGCGACGTCCTTCGAGGAGACGAAGCAAAAGGTGAATGTGAAGCACCTGCCTTTGACCGGTTGTGTCATGGCCCGTTTACCGCACTATCGTCTACCGGCCTGTGGATACTCAGGGTGTTCGTGCGCTCTGTGCACGAAAGCGAGGGATGAGATGGCCAAACTTGAGTCTGGTGGTAGGGGAGTGCAGGGCGTGGAAGACAAGCGGCGAGACTACATAAAGTCGTTCTGTGAAGATTTGCATGAAGTTTGTGCGTTGTCAGGACATTTACACGAACACAAAAACACACGCTTTAAATATGCTCCTGAAGGAAGCAGAAGAAAACCGCAGCACTGTCGATTTCACTTTACTCATTTCGTGAAGTTGTCGCAAGAGAAAGTGCTTGAAGATCGATCTGTCAAGGTGGTTGAAGTCGTAGTTGCTCGCACGGGGAAAGAACCGTTACTACCTGTGTGGCCGAGGGAAGGTTGTCGCATCAGTTTGGAGTCTATCAAGGGTGCGGCAGTGTGTTTGGATGGTCGGCATTTTGCTGGTCGCTCTTCGTTGGGAGCCACGGTGGAGTCGAATCCAGATGGCACGCAATATGGGCGCATCAAGACTGTTCAATACAATCCGAGAGAAGGTCAATGCATGCCTGTGCCTTTGGTCGCAATACTAACAGTTTCATATCAGGCCTTTGTTTGCAATAACTGTGACGAAATGCCCTGAGTAGTCACGAAGCGACAGTTGTGAGGCTGCTATGGTGGCTCATCGTGGGAACTTGAACTACCAAGATTGTCGGCGAACTTTGACGGCGGGGTTTGAAGAGAGTGACATTGAGTTACTTCGCGAGGTCTTGCAGCCGTGTGAGGACATGGGGGACATGGGGTCGTCTAGGATGCCTGGACTTGTTGTGGCTGCATCGTCTGACATGAATACCGCAGCACAGGCAGAATCTGCTGCGCCTGGAGGCTCAGTCCCCGGTGGGACGGTTGCATCGTCGGACATCGGTGGCTCAGTCCCGGATGTGTCATCGACAACCGGAGGCTCAGTCCCTTTCGGAAGTCGTGGCAACGCTTTGCTCGGTTTCTTGGCAGATACTTGCACGGTGATGGGCTCGGACATGAAGGACAAGAAGGAGCATGTGCGGTTTCGAGTGAAGATTACCTCAGCTTTCATCTTGACAGCAGAATGGTGGAGAACATTGAGTTTTGTTTGGTCAGGGACTTTGGAAGAAAGCGACCGTACGCATCGAAGAGCCAGTGAATTTTTGACCAAATACTTGATGGGTGCCATGTGTCGTGCGATGTCCATGGCATGCTCAAGCTTGGATAGATTGGAATATGAACGCACTGGTGCGGCGGATGCGAGCAGAGTTGGTGATCGCTTCTTGACAGTAGAACAACGAACGCTGCATCACTACGTGAAGGAGTGCGTGGTGGAGGGGATCCGGACAGGCATCCAAACCAGCTTCTACACGTGCGACTATACGACCAAGCCGGCATTGACCTGTGGACCGGTTCTGAGACACCTGACTCACGGGATGCGCGCACTGGAAGAGCGCATGCAAGCGGAAGCACAACAAGAAGAGGCACGGCGCTTGCAGATGAATTACCCCCTGCCTGCAGCGCACGAAGGTCGCGGTCTGACCCCGGAACAAAAAGAAGCTCGGCGCAGGTTGTGTCGCTTGTGGACGTCTGCCAACCATGCGGTGATGCATGGCTTCTGCCTAATGTCTCTACAATTGTTGACTGGACGAGAAGTGTTGCGGACGCATATTTTTTGGCGCATTATGTTGAAGCGAGTGCTCTGGGGCATTTTTGAAGAAATGCGAAGAAACACCACCGCAGTGGATGTGGCCGTGGAAGCGGAAAGTGCGCTGCCGCTGACAGACATTGATCTGGTCACTGCGAGCACTGGGGAACGCACCGACGCACGTGCAACCTCGTTCTATGAAGATTACTTGCATCGAGGCGTCGTGGAACCCCTGGCCTCGATGAACTTGTATGTCTACGCCATGCATGTGAGCGCTGTACCGGTGCAAGAAGGTGGCAAGTTTGAGCATGGCGAGTTCGATTTCGAGGCTCACTACGTGAGAGCGAAGACGCATGTACAAGTTCTCCATGCTGCGGCGCGCATTCCGTACCTACATGGCATATCTATGCCGACCAAGCAAAAGGACCCGGAGATGCATGCGGCTGTACACGTCGCACTCCTGCAACAGCACGCGTGCCAATGCGCCAAAGAATGTGGCAAGTCCACGGCTGTGAAGCACATACATGTCTTCCCAAGACACAGGCACCATCGTGTTGTCGCGCCTGGAATGGATGTTCGCGCGGCTGTGGATCGCACTGGCGTGCTGGCTACATGGAAAGCCACTGAAGCCCGCATTCAATGTTTGGCAGACCGGGCAGATGCGCCTTGGTTTTGAAGTTAGATGGTGAACAGTCATGGAAGCATTGAAAGTGACTTGACAACGATAGCGTTGAAGAATCCTGATGCTTGCTCTGAATTGCATATGATGTCGAGGTGAAGCTTCGGCGTGGTCGAAGATGCGCGACTGTGTCTCGCCCGGACCAGTCTAGGAACGAAAGGGAGACTTGTTCCAGGATCTAGGAGAGTATCACCTGTGTCATGTAGAGTACGCAGCCGTTGGGTAAAGGTATTTAGTTTGTTCTTGTCTTGTCTGTGTCAGGTGGTTGACGTGACGGCTTTACGACAGTATCGAGTACCGGGCAGCATGGAGCGATGCGATGTCATGACTTTTGTGCTGGATTGTTTTCTGGGGGAGAGACGTCCCAAGACGCGCACGATGACCGCGGTGCATGTCAGCAGTGGCTCAGTCCCCGGTCGTCGCATGAGACAGAAGCAGCGGGTCAGTCCCTCCATTACTACATGTGCAGAGATTCCGCGTTTTTCTGAGAGAGTTGTGGCGTGCATCTTAGACTTTACTGGAACCTTGCAAACGGATGATGGGGAAGCTGTATGCATTGGAAACGACAAAGAGCACTTGCAGGCATGCCAAGCAGGGAATCCAACCTTGACGTCGGCCAAGAGGTGTTCGTATGGCTGGCACGATGATCAACTGACCAGCGCTGAATACACTGCTGTGGTTTCCCGTGAAATTTCTGCGAACTTGGATTACATGGCAGAGGCGCGCAGAAGACCTCGTCCAGGACTGCTTCACCCTACTGCGCGCGATGAGAAGGAGGACATTGGCCTGGAGGGAGAATTTGTCGATGCCGCAGACTTGGACGATGTTCACGACCCAGACCCTGACGAGGCAGCGGAACCGTCAGCACTTCGCCCGGAACTGCAATATAAGCCCATTCTGCATGTGTCCGCGGCCGATCTCTTTGATGTGGTCCATCGTCAGGATACGAAGACGACCGCTGCTGGTCGTACGAGCGCTAGCACAAAGCGGTCCAGAGAATTTTTGCACCAATATGGAGGAAAATATCTGGACATGAAAGAATCTCGGATGTGTGCTATGCCGAGTGCGGCAGACGTGAAGCGTGGAGGTGGCTTCGATGTGGTGTCTGGCTTCAAGACGCAGAAGCTTTTGCAAGACAGCAGGAAAGAGAAGGAGGAGCAGTTGATGGACGTGTCTGAAGACGAAATGTTGCCTGGGACCTCTGGTGTAGTGGCAGTACCCGTCGATCTGGCTCCGGAGGCTTGGGTCGCTACGGTGTCTCCGGCCGAGATGGCCACGCAGTTACTCCAGCAACGACTTCCGATGCGCCAGCTCGATGGCGCGTACGAAATTTCCAAAGATCAGTACAGCGCGTGCGTGTTGGCTGTTGCACCGCTGCAGAAATTGTGGGTTAAAGCTGGGGAACAGAACCTGCAACACTGCTTTGGGACCCCACATCGCATTCACGAGGTCTTGTCTTTGGTCACACCAGCAACTTGGCTGTGCCTTTACGTACTATGTTATGTTTCGAAGTGATGTTTCGAAGTCCTTTTCTAGTTAGAAGAAATCCCGTATCCAGGACATGATTTCGCGAATTTTCTTACGTGGACCTGGTGGCTCTGGGAAGACCTACATGCTGACGCGTGTGATATTGCCAGTCTACGAACATTTTCTACCCCGTGCGTCCAAAGGGGTGGCGGCGCAAAATTCGGCCGCGCGCCTCATTGCTGGAGCCACGCTTCACTACATGTCGGCCTTGACCCGCTCGCAGGACTTGAGTCTACAGAAACCATCGCGCGCCAGACTGGAGGCGTTACAGCGTCGCTGGCTGCATGTGGGTTTGGTCTTCGTGGACGAAATCTCTCTGACCCCGCCTGCGTTGTTGGCTGTCTTGAGCGATGCAGCCCAGTGGGGCAGACACACTCTGCAGAACTCCAAGCCTAGTGGTTCAGTGTGTGAAAGGGGTAAGAAAAGGAAAACGGCACGTGCCAGCGGTGGGCAAAGGTCAGCAAGTGATCATGTGGAGACGTTGGGAAATGTCTTGTGCCAAATCGTTGCAGGTGATTTTTTGCAATTGAATCCAGTGTTGAATCATTCCTTGATGGAAATCTTCGGCGTCGAAGTTCCTCGTGCTCCAACGTATGAAAAGATGGAGGCACAGACCCGGCAACGCGAGCAGGACATCGACCGGTTGGGCTTGCAGATCTTTGGTCAATTTTTGCCGCAAACAATTCTGTTTCGGGGGGGCCATCGGTTCAAGGCGGGAGATCCGTTGGCAGAGATCCTCAGCAACATGCGTAAGGAGGGTCACAATCCTTTGCGGGAAGAGTTGAAAGACGCCATTCGTAAGCAAGTCTTTCGACCTTTGGCTGGGGATCCTCGTCTGGACAGTGATTTCGTGATGCGAGACGCAGATGGACGTCAAGTGGGTCCTAGGGGCTTCTTTGCCAATGGCATGTTTTCGGCAATCAACTGGGATCAGGTGGCACGCTTGCAACAAATCACTGTCTATGAGTCCGCCAAAAGCAGTTTTGGAGTCAGCGCATGGCGAAACACTGCGGCTGGCAAGGCCGTGCGGATTCATCGACATTTTCCTCCGGCGTTGGGACGCTCCATCAATGCTAAGTTTTGGCAAGGCTTGCAGTCGGTGGCTCAGTCCCTGACGTCCTGCATGTTTCAGCCAGGACAGGTCATCTATTACGCGCAAGCCGTGGATTTGGTTCATCAGAAGGAGTTTTTTGCTGACAAAAGCATCTTGCACGAGTGCTTGGCAATTACCAATATGGCCTCCAAAACTTGCAATTTGATGTCATTTTGTCCTCTGCATGTGGGCCTGCGTGTCAAAATCACGAAGAAACTGATGGCCCCTGAACTGGTGCAAGAATGTCCTGCGGAAGTCATTGCCATTGGAGTACATCCGCAGGAAAGATATGGCATTCCCGAGTGCAATATCCCCTGGCGCCGTGGACTGCAGGCACCTACAATAATCAACAGGGAAAGACTGTGCGGAACATGGGGCATACTGTGGACTTCAAGAAACCAGACTATTTCACTCCGGAGGAATACGTACAGCATGTTTATATGATTACCGGTAGGTCCACCTGCTTGGAGCATTGCTTGTTTCGCAATTTACCAACGCAAGAAGACGGTCAAGACATCGACTTCAGTGTCTTCGAACACGGACCACCGGCTTATATTGCACAGTTCCTGGCTCGTTTGGAGGCGTGATCGGCGGGAGAAAACATCACCGTTGTAAGTATGTGTTGTGACACCAGTGTGAATGTCATGACATGGTTGCTCGTGCAGGAGATGGCTCAGTCCTCGTCGCTGGCCGTGGCAACTGCGTTGGAACATTTACCTGGTTTTCCCCGCGCGGATCTCTTACCGCGGCCTTTGCGCCAAGACACGGATGGCTCCTTTGTGTACGAACTGGATGCTTGGTCGCGGGCGACGGCTAGGTCTGCGACCACTTCTTCGGGGAGCACGAAACGGCCCTGGCCGGGAAGACCACATCCGGATCGTGAGCAGTTTTGCGAGACGCACAATTTACGGTTGCACTCTCTCTCACAAGTCGCTCAGCAGTATTTACTGCGACAGCATCGCCTACGGGCTTTCGCTGCAGATGCCGGTGGAGGAGGCGATTGCTTTTTCTTGTCGGTGGCCGTATGTCTGCAGCTGTGGCACGAGCAGTGCGTGACGTTTCCACCGACCTTGCAAGCACTGCTAGCGGACAGACCCTCGCGCCGAGTCCTGGCTCAACGACTGCGGGACATCATAGGCCGCGCCGTTCTGCAGTGGTCGCCACGGCGCTTCGTGGACTTTCTGACCACTTGCCTGATGGATGAACTTGCTGGTACGTGGTTGGATCAGTGGAAGATGTCGCAGGTCATTGCTGGAACGTGTTTCGCTTTTATGCAAACTGTGAACGAAGTAACCACTACCACTGAAGATTCCAGAGGCCATTTAGTTTTGCAATGCAAGCATGGAGAAGAGGTTGGTGTGGTGCGCCACAGCATCTTGAATGGCAGTGATGTTTTGCAGAGCTTACAGAGTGTGATTGCTCGCCATGTCAGTGAAGCTGGTAACAAGCATTGGGCCACGCACTGGGATGTGGATGTTTTAGCGAAAGAATTGAAAATATGTTTCTGTATCGTGGGGAATGAACCGGTGAGCGCCCCAGTGACAGGTGAAGATCTCCCAGCGAACTGCTTACATTCTTACGCAGCAGCAGTGGAAGACCCTGCAGCTTATGTATGCTTGTACAACGTTTCGCATCAGCATTTTCAAGTCTTGGTCCTGGATGTAGACAGTGGGTTTCAAAGCGCATGCCTACCGGCAGAACTTCCGACTTCATTAGCCGATGCTTTGCGCAAGCTGCAAAGTTGATGATGTGTTACGAGCCTGACATGGCGATGGCTCAGTCCTCGCAGGTGGTGGGGTTGGGGAAGGATTTGCTTTGTATGCATGCGCACCGCTGGACTTGGATGTGTGGACCAGGCGGGGCGACGGTTGTGTTGGGTGGATATAATTCTCCCGAGTTCAGATCTATATCGGTCCTTGCATCTCCTTTGCTTCTGTCAGGTCAAGCGCCACTGACTGTGCTTTGCGGGTGCTGTAGCTTGCGTGATTTGAAATGAAATGTTGTCGTCGATATGCAGCGTGATTGGCTTGCCGTTACTAGTCCATGTGCCTTTGCTGCGCTTTTCGTGTTGGGTCGGGGGATGAACCTTTTGCCTGTCAAAGTTATCCGCATGCAGAGAGTCTCGGTTCTATCCGTCGATTCTTTGCTGACTGCGATTGGCTGACAGGTCATGGCATGGGGAAGAACCATCGGAGCGGTGGCCCCGTGTGCGGACATTGGATGCCGGACATAGATACAATTTCTTTCTGTTCCTGATCTCGTCATCTGACAGTTCGCTGTCCATGTGCCAAGGTTGCGCCGTAGCTCTCGACGAAAGCTGCGCGCGCTGGGGCTGAGAGGCCCCGCGCGGCAAAGGCCACGGACGTAGGGGAAAGAGTGTGCTGGCTGGGAAGGATGACTTGGACGACCTTGTGTCGTGATTTTTCTGAGCTGTGTTCTTTGGTGTCAACCTCTGTGGCTCAGTCTCGGGGTTTACTCCAGTTCATGTTCCTTGCTGTCGACCTCTGTGGCTCAGTCCCCGGGTCTGCTCCAGCTCATCCACAGACAGTCTCCTCCTGGATTCACCATGAAGGACCATGAGGTCGAATGGGTTCTGGCATCGGTTTCACAGGCCAAGAACTACCTCCGACGCCGTCATGGCTACTCCCCCGCTCAGTGGCTTTTCGGGGTGGCCCCTCGCTTGGGAGAAGGGATATTGGATGAGGAAGATGAAACTGCCGAGAGACAGGCCCTTATTTCCCTGGAGGATCAATGGTCGAGGAAGAATGAGATCCGGAAAGCAGCACGGGAGGCCTACATGCAGCTCCAGTCATCCGAGAGCCTGCAACGCATCTCTCTTCGTAAAACCAAGCTGGAAGATCGACCAGGATACTGTCTCCGGATGAGCTGGAGCAGACCCGGGGACTGAGCCACACAGGTAGATAGGCAGGAAACGGCAGCCGCCAGAGGTGACTGACGCAGCGCAGTGCCTGACGCAGAGAGTCAAACGCATGGAATGTCATGTATGTACACGTCAACAGTGTTCTTTGTTTGCATATTGCTCGAAATTGCGTGCTACCTGCAAAAGCGCATCACGCCATGTAAAGCAGGAGTGGAAACCTCCTGTAGAGAGGTACCCTTGAGGAAGGCTTCTTATGCCGTGATCCTCAGTTTGGGACGGATCAACAGTTTGCAGCTGTTGGCGGCTTGCGCAGGCGGTGGAGCCTATCCTGTTGAAAGTCTGTCGGCAAGGCAAGTGCGACAATGCCCGCCTCCAGAAAGGCCTGCACTGCCTACGACCTGCGTGCAAGCGACGCGGCTCCATACATCCCCGGCTGCCATGTCGTCATTGTCACTACTGGGCTTGTCTGGGACCAAAAAGGTCAGACTCACTCCACACTCAACACGCATATGGAGAATGTGGAGCTGCTCATTAGTGAAGAAGCACAGCAGGACATGGACCTCAAATCTGCCTTCGCGCCGGCGGTTCCCCGACAACCCTTCTTTCGGCTGCTGCTTGGTGATCCCAAACAGAGCCCTGGTGGAGTAGCCGATGGACAGAGAGCTCATCGCACGCTCTTACTCAAAGCTCCCATTGGGCTGCGAGCCCCCACTACCTGGTACATGCCACATGAAGTACCAGGTGTCTTTCACATGCTCCTCCGACACGGTCAAGGCTTTGGTCTTAGTGATCTCGAAGAAGCGGCTACCGCAGTGGGCCACAGGCCATTGGGGAGTAACTGGTTCCGCCCGGACAAGGTCAAGGCCACGTCTTCGTTTGCCAGTCAGTTGCAATCCACCTACAAGGACCTCTCCAGCGTGAATCTGGATCTCCCGGAAGGACTTCTTGTAGGTCTAGGTTATGCAGCCACCAGCCCGGACAGCCCGCTCGACTTCAGACAGGCGCAAAATGCGGCCGAGAGATCGGGAGTCGCAAGCCCGCACCGCTGGAGTTTGATGTTGCCAACTCAACGAGCGCAAGGGTTGCCCAAGAAGTGTATGAGCCGTTAATAGGAATCCAGTATCCCATGTTGTGCAGCCGAATGGGAGACACCTGGCAAATAGGTACCACCTCCATCCGAGAGGATCACCTGATTGCCTCAGGCCTGAGATTTGCCACTGGTACCATGCTTCGCCCAATGTGGATGCAAGGAATAACCCAAGGAATTACCCTACTGTGCGAGTGTATCAACATCTCGAAGACAAACTTACCAAAGCAGGAGCCGACACCGACGACATCTTGGCCCTTACAACCACCCGGGAAGGGGCTACGAATCTACGCAATTACTTCACCATTGCAGACAAAAAGGCTAATGCAGAAACTGCAGTCAAAGTTGCAGGTGCCACGGCCAAACACTGCATCATTATTCACGGGGTGTCAACCTTCCTCAGTGGCGAAGGGCACAACCTGGATTATGACCAGGAGTGTTTCACACGAGCCAATGTGGCATACAGCCGAGCCACCGACCTCACCATCCTAGCCTGTCCTCTGAACATGCAAGGGATGCCGGGGGTCCTGCAGGTTCTTGCGGCCCTTTTGCATGGTGTCCAAACGATATATACTTATGACAACAAAGAACCCACTATTCGAGGCTCACTGGATCTTACAGCCACACAGGTGGCGCAGGCCACGATAGTGTTCCAGCAGGCGCTTCTGCCCCACCCACTGTGGTTAGGCCCGCTACCGGTCTGTCTCGCAGAATACCATCAAGGCAAGGTGAGGCGCTTACGTCTCGTCTTAGCTGCTCTGACGCATTTGACCAAGGCGGAAATTGCTAGCCTGCGAGAAGGGCCCCACCTGCCTGGTGGAACGGTCTTGCATGACCTCGTCTATGGTTGTGCAGTTGATGCTTCGCCTGAGCCGGAGTGGTTGGTCATAACAGATGGGCAGCAGCCAGGACGTTGGCGACTTCTTCACAATAGCTTTGGCCCAGGGCAAAGGTGCAGCGTAGGAAGCTTCCTGCGCTATCAACCAACGCCATGCACCGGTGAACAGCGCAGTGCGCAGGATTACACCTTCGAGGCCTTGCACCGAGTGTACTTTTATGATGCGTGGAGAGTACAGCCAGTCCTGGATGCCCCCGGGTCTGAACTCGTCCTGCCGCCGCAACCGGGCCTTTTAGCGCACGGCTGTTATTGGCCTCAGCCAAGTGCAACACCTGATGTCCTCTCTGTCTCTGACCGTGTCACAGAAGAAGAAGAACGCGGCGTACAAGCGGGACAGCCCCTGTCCTCTCCTGCGGCGACAGATGGCACGATGGCCGACGAAGAAGCAAGTGAAGCAGTCTCTGTCCACAGCTCCTCCTCAGAGTCGCCTACCATGCCGAGCGCAGTGCAGCCGGAGGAGGACGACGCGCACATGGAGGACAGTGACAGTGCTACCACCTCCTCTGCAGATGAGGGTGATTGCCTTAGCAATCATCCGGCCTCCCCCGAAACACGTCCAGCACAAGACGAAATGCTGGCAGCAGAGGATGAGGTAAGCAGTACGCTGCCCCCGCAGGGCCTGGATCCCCAAGGTAACAGCCCCACATCACACTTCTCTGAGTCTCCAATCAAACGAAGACCGGGGTCTAAGGCTAGTGCAGGGAGAGCTCAGTCCAAAAAGCACGGCAATCACTTGCTCCAGCATCCAAGCAACCGCTTGGTAGCATCCCTGAACACGAACAACCACCGGCCACACTGGCAGACCTCGCCAGTCGGAATGCTCAGAGGCAGGAGGCTTCCGTTTGCAGGAACCCGAGACACCGCCTGACCATCCAGGATCAATGCAAGAGCGCCCACGCGCCATGACAGAAATTGATATTGCCAGTGATCAAGGGCATGCAGAACGAGGAGGCACTGCTGCCACTGATCTCCAGCTGGAATCTGAGCAGCGAGCCATGCAGGCACTATACGACTATCAAAGTGCGGCTCGAGCAGCCAGAGAAGCCGACGGACAAAGTGTGCCGCTCCCCTCACTGCAGATCTACAGTGACCTGCCTAGGGAATGGCCGATGGCGAGGCTTGCAATCTCCAACAAGCAAATTAACCGCCTTGTCCGTACATTCCTCTGGAGGCGGGTAACAGAAAAAGCACTCCATGGCTCCTCCTTTGGGGACATTCCAGACGAAATTAACCAAGCCTACATAGGAGACCTTCACCGTATAAGTGAAGCTTTTGCTGCTCCCCTGGCCAACCTTTTCACTTTCGTGAAGAGTGGACACCCAGCGTGCCCTTTCATCACTCAAAAACAGTTAGCCCTTTATGCAAGCCCTCGTTTCTGGCAGTATGGCCTGCTTTCCTTTATCGCAAGGTGCTGTGCCTTTGATAATCAACACAGACACCAGGGTACAGGAACAGCTCAGGCAGTGGCTGTGAAGCCACAGAAAACAAAGGAAAAAGATGTCGATGCCCTCACCTTTATGCAAACGGTCATCATGTCCTTTGTTAGGGGAATGGAGTATGGTGAGCAAACGCTACCCACCAATGACCTCTTTGTCTATCTCCCGGTGCAGATCCTGCCTGACTTGGTTGTAGCCATGGAGCAGCAGGGCTTCACGCCCGCGCAAGTGAAAGGGGGCTACGGCTACCGACCCAAAGATGAAGAAGCTGAAGACAACCCTCTGCTCGTTGTGGGAGTGCACACTAAAGAAATTGCTTACGACCGATACCCCCGAATGCCGGATACGTCCTGGGCTGAAAGAGCTTACTCTTGTGGTGCCCTTGACCCGTCTTTAGGGCAAGCTATCTCGTTTCCTTCCCTTCTACAGCTGAGGCTGCGCATTGAAGTCCCCTTGTGGAGAGACCTGGCAACTGCCAGACACCCCTCTGCAGACTTGCCTGCAGAAGAGGACTCTGCCTCTGATGCTACCGGGTCAGCTGAGCGATCGCCCAGGTTTGCGCTCCCGGTGCCAGTGGGGACCGCTGAACCACCAGAAGCTGGTACTGAGGAAGCAACTGAGGAAGAGGACATGGCAGCAGAACCCAACTACGCCTTTGCCAAGGGATACGGACGTTTCGGCATAGGCTATACCAGGCTAGCAACGGCGCTCGGCAATTTTGAGCAAGGGAACATTCAAGCAGAAGGTACAGTAGTAGTCCGGGCTAAGGGTTGCCATGTCCCGCACAGGGTGGAATCTGCTGTCTCCCCGCTATACGCTGACCAGAGTTCCCAGTACTCTCCTCAGTAACTACTACTGTCATGGATATCCCTTCAGTCCTAAAATGGAAGATCGCCCGTATAACCAATATGGCCAGTACCTCTACACAGAAGGCCGATGGGACCAGCTCTGCGCACGGCTCACTGGGAACCCCACGTTTAGGAGGCAGCTCGCAGGCCACAAGCAGGCACTTAGGGACCAAAGTCACATCAGGCCTCCCCCACCGCCTCCGCCTTATGGGTGGCTCTAGTAGGAGTCTCCGCACACAGTCACCGCCTCCTAGTAACTTGGACTCCTTCATGAGATGGGTGGCCTTAGCCACCCTACTTCTTGTTGTCTGAGTATTTTTATTTGTTTTCGAAATGACCGCATGTTCGCTACCTCAATTGTTTGGCCCAAGCAACTCGAGCAAGAACGTTCGGACTGCCGCCTACAGCGACAATGCCGCTTGACCAAGACCGATATGAGGTCAGCATTGATTTGGTGACGATAGCAGGCACGGAATATGCTATGCAAACAAATCTCGCTCAGTATGAGGACGTGGCAGAGCTGGAAGATGACATTCTCTGCTTTCTGCCAACAGTCTCCGATTTGGATGTCTTTGGCTGTGAGCTGGACCTGCTCGACCTTCACGCGCAGCAACCCCTGCCAGAAGCATTCCACACGGTGCTCCTGCAACGGCCGAAACTACAAATCGTAGTACGTCCCTGCATGGTAGATGGACACTCCATCTGGCAGTTCCAGGCTGACGGTAGGGAAAGCTACCCCAAGGGTATACGCGTCCCGGCCAACCCGCGTGGAGAAATTGCTGACAGAGCCTTCTATGCTGCGCCCGTGCTCCGGCACGTAGAAGTGGCAATGGGCATTCAACATGTAGGAATCGCGGCCTGGCAGAGTTGTCAACAACTGCAAATTGTCAAGCTCCCACCCTCTGTCATAAGTCTTGAAGATGGGACCTTCCAGGGGTGCTACGTGCTGCGAGAAGTGGCCGCCCCAGGATGTGTCCAGTACAGCCGAAGAGTGTTTGCGGAGTGCTGCTCCCTTGGTCGAGTTGGTGTCAGTCACGAAACGGATGACAGTAATGTCCTTGCACCAGGGGCACAGCTAGGCAGATATGCATTTGAGAGTTGCCTCACACTTACATCCATCACCTTTGTCATGGACCACACCAATAAACCTCGAGCGCTGCCTGAAGGCGCATTCTGTGGAGCAGGCATTGAACAGCTCTGTTTGCCAGGTGACTTTCACAATATCGGGCCACGGGCCTGTGAAAACTGCAAAGGACTTGTGGAGGTCAACCTCATGTGCACAGAAATCACAGCCCTGCTCCACTCCACCTTTGCCCACTGCGTGGCTCTGAATAGTATATGGCTTCCGCCGCGACTAACGCAAATTGGCAAAGACGTTTTCCTTAATTGTGTTGCGCTCCAAGAAGTGGTCATCCCGACAGAGCTCAGTGACATAGGCATCCGTGCTTTCTGTGGGTGTGAGCAACTGCAACGATTTACGCCCCTAGATTGGGGGGAGATTGAACAGTCGGTGCAGGCAGAGCACAATGCTTTCTTTATGTGTGACAAATTTGAAAGACCACTGTGGGTGGAGCTGCTCCCCGCTGAAGGACCCGATTCGGATGCCTTTGACGAAGAGCTATATAAAGAATTTTCCTAACATCGGGCCAGTCCATGCGGGGGTCATGGTGGGTGCCTTAGCATCTGTCTTTAGCCCGGCCCTAGCAACAGTCAATGAGCAGAATGAGAAGCTTTTGGCTCAAACAGCAAATGAAAGTAGTCTGCCACACATGGAGCTCGACGACTCATCTAGACTTAGCACTCCCCCTGAAATGGAGCCGGTCATGGACTGCTCCTTGGTATACTGACAACGCTCTCGGGGGTTACTATCAAGGTCTCTCTCAGTGTGGCAAAATTTGATCGATTTGAGGACCTAGAGGACCAGGTTATGGACTATCTGGTCTCAGTAACTGACCTTAAAGTGTTTGGGTGCTCCATCGACTTTCTGCAAACTGCCACGCAGACATACCTAGAGGACCCAATCTGGGACAAGCTACAGCAAAGCACGGAATACACTATTGTCTTCAGGGATAGCAGTGTAATCCTGCCATCGCAGGAACAACTTGAAGAATGCCCTATCCCCCAGTGATCTATGGAGAGAAGACTTTCTAGAACCTGCACCAAAGGCCAGCAATGCTTTCGCGGCGGGAATGGTGCATAAGCACTCCGCCAGGAAGCTACGGCAAGTGAAATGTGCAAACATTAAGTAGGGTCGCCAACTTCTTTTCGCCATTCACGATACAGTGAGCCAATAGGAATGAGAGCCTGAGCTCCTCGTTCCCAACAAGCGGGTGGTAGAGAGTGGCAATGGAGGATGCCCAGGGGGAACCTTAGTTCCCTCTGTTGATGTCCGACATTTCCAATTTTGTACAAAGAGGTACATATACCATGCTAGGATAGGTCCACGGTCTCACCTGTTTCACACGGGCCTTGCACGCAACAGAACAATGCTTTTGCGATGATGCAGCATTTCTCAAAGTTAGGGCACACCCCGTTTGGCACCTTTGTGTGCCGAAGGGTGCCGAGATGACCTCCCTTCGGGGGGGTGAGACTTTCGCACCCTTACCTGCAGGCTTTCGTCGTTTGCTATGGCCGCCACTGTCTGAACACTACCAACTACTATGCCTCTTGACTTGTATGTGCAACCAGTTGCATGGGTTGTGCTACAAGAAAGGAATTTTCCACGGCATGATCTGCATAGCAACCTCTGATCCACTTAGATAAGGATCTGACCTGCGTTAGAGCATACCAATGCCCGGGACTTGCATTGTGACCAGGTTTTTGCCACTCTGTGCAGTGGCCGCTGGTCACTGGTAATAGAGAAGTGAAGTCCATTTGACGACTTCGTTGAGATTTCGCTAGAGCACAAACAATCGCTGCCATGCTCTTCTTTCGAGAATTCAGGCCCATAGATAGTCAACAGTCAGCGTCTCACTTGTTTCACCCTAGTACAGAGGAAATACTACAGGATGGTGGAGGCTCGGCCTTTGGGTTGTGGTTGGTTTTGGTTTTTTGTTGTTGGTTGGGTTGTCTTTGTCCTCTTCTCCACCATCTGATTGTATTTCCCTCCCTTCAATGATGACCTGGGCACCATGCCCACACGGCGTCCGTACTCGTGGAAAAAAAAACAGTACCACCTGTGCTCTACGGTACAAGGTGGCTGCACTTTTTTTTGCACGGGTAGGGGCGCTATATGTGTGCCGAGAGGCACAAGTCACCGTGTCGAATTCGTATGAGGGGTGTGAGGAAATGAGCCTGACCAAAGAGAGCAAAGGAACCAAACCAAAACACCCACAAAACAACCCAAAACACACACAAAACAACCAACAGAAGCCAAGCAGATCAGGCTCATGTCCGCTCTAGTCTTAAAAAGCAAAAGGTGCAGATCCGAAGACCAACACAGAAGTGAAACGGGGCGATGAATTCTTTTCAAGCCGCTCCCAGTACAGGACGTCCAGGACGAAACT
The DNA here is from genome assembly GCA_963970005.1 of Durusdinium trenchii. Lineage (NCBI taxonomy): Eukaryota > Dinophyceae > Suessiales > Symbiodiniaceae > Durusdinium > Durusdinium trenchii. Next base: position 635,554 of record CAXAMN010022095.1, on the reverse strand, counting down.
GCATTCTGCTTATTGGCAGGAAGGTATCCCACCGAAGGTGCACTGCGTATACGTATGCATGATCTTGCTGAAAGCAAGAGTGAGGTTCGAATCAGGTTCTTTTAAGGTCCATGCGAAGCTGGGCACGGCACAACTTGTATCAAAGAATGCGTACGCGCCAACGACCATGTGAGTATTTTCAAGGTGACCAATACTGTGTCAAGAACTCTTCACACCTGCGAGACAAAATTTTAGTCTGCTCGTGTCTTTGGCTTGGTCATTGCGCAGCCTGGGATGCCTGTCGGGGAACAAGGGAGGAGCGACAGCGGGCATTGCAGCCTCGCAGCCATGTGGAGCAAAGACCCTGGACTAGCGAGAGGTAGTGGGAGGTTCAGGATTGATGGTACAAGGTGGCTGCACGGCCATGTCCTGGTGCTTCCCAACTTTCGCAGGGGTCTGTGGTGTGCGACATTAATGTCGCAAGCTCATGCAGACTTGACGTGTGACCTGCAGCAACCTCTGTGACCTGCCCACCATACCGATCAGCGGGTGCCAAGGAGGGGCCATACACACACGTCCCATTTACTCGCTGGTGAGTACAATGAAAGGTTGGAGTGGTTGGGCTGCGGAAGAGCTGGAAGATTATCGCCAGCAGCTCCTGGCCATGGCTGCTCCGCCGGAATGTCCAACTGAAGCCTCGCAAGGTGGGTCCCTGTTCACCCCGCTCATTGGAGTGCCAATGGAAAACTCGCTCGACTTGGTGGTAGTGTGGGCATTGTGTGGCACCTTTGCCGAAAGGCGAGCAAGGGGTCAACAGTGTCCAGCAAAGTCTGGCTGCGATCAAATGGCCCAAGCGTGCTCACCCAGGAGCCCTCACCAAAGCAGGCCAAGAACGCACACCCTGGCTCACTAGGCCCGAGCTACCTTTGAACAAGGCTGCTTGTCAGTGCTGCCTCACCTGGAAGGACCTTGCAAAGCAACTTCCCTTCCGGGTGAACATCTTTTTCAAGCAAGTCGAACAGCGCCAAACCGGATGCGACCCATTTTTCATGCCTTTGGTTGAGCAAAAGTAGATGCACCTGCCCAGCTGGTTCGACCAGCACGCCAAGGTTGGGAAACCCTTCCTATCGCGCTTTTAGGCATGCCACATTACCCTGCAGCGTGGTCCCAGGAAGCGTGGAGTTGCGCGGGCAGCCGGCAAATCGCACTCTCGCCTGCATTTTTCGCCGCGCACTCGACACGCACGATCTCCGAACTCACTGGAATCCCATGAAACGAACGAATCACTGACCGTGCCTTGCGGTAACCGGCAGCCTTAGATTCTCACTTCGTGTCCCTTCACGATGATTGGTCACCTAGAGCATGCAGAATGTTCTAGTCACAGGTTCTTGGAGGTGTTACGAAGGAGTTGATGAGATCAAAGCTGTTTCAAGGTCCAAACCCACCAGACGATGCCCGTGTTCAATTCCATTTCTCGCTTGGACTGCCCGCGCAGGATGCTGTGGAAGAGGTGAAACCGGAATTTGGCTGCACCAAAGCAGTGAAGCCAAACACCTGGAGCATTCACGGCATCCTTCCAGTGATTTTGGAGCTTAGAGTTAATTGCTCTGTTGATACCCCCAAAGCAGGCAAAGCATCTACACGCCCTATGTGCTGGTGAATATGCCGTGGGTGCACAGATGTGAAGAAGAATCCACATGCTGTTGCTCTGCCAGGGTTCCAGCTTAGTCCTCGATATGAATGGAGCTGGACTCGTTTGAAATCTGGCCATTGAAGCGCCAAGAGGCAGCATTTAAGTGGCCTTTATATATGTACGGACACCCGGGATGATGGCATCCTTTGAGCACCAAGGAGGTGCTGCCCAAACACACGAGATCGCACGAGGCATCCTTGCATCATCTTCCGAAACGCTTCCACCAATACGTTATCATTGAATGATCCAGCTTAAACACCTTCCAAGCCCCCGGAATATTATATCATGCACACAAGTGATGCTGCAAAATGATCAGGGGAAGCATGGTATCAAGATGGCCTCGAAATATGTGCGAAGGCAAAGATAATGTGACATTCTTGAGCCCGAACCTAAAAGCTTGGCTGGAACATGGAAGACAATGACTGCAGAATGGCATGCATGCCACGAGCTATTGGACATTATCACCTCACAAACAACTTTTTAATGCTAGTGCACGTGATGGGTTCAAAGCTCCACAGTGATCAAGATCGTCCAAGAGGACCGGTGCTTTGTGGAGTAGGACAGGTCCAAGGCTTCGTCATTTCCGATGCTACAGTGACTGGGCCGCTTTGGCTCAAGGGGGTCCTTTTCGAGGTGAACATCACGTATGAAAAGAGAGAGAGAGAGAGAGAAGGGCACAGTACTTCAAGAGAAGGCACAGTAGATGGTTTAAAGAGATTCACCCAATATGTTTGTGCCAACAAAAGCTATGTAATTTTAGCAACGCAATATGATCTTGCAATCCTGCTTGATAGAAGCACGCAACACAGTGAAAGAACACTCCTCCGAGGGCCTGTGAAGGCCCAAAACTCCAGTGTCTCCAGCGGAACTCAAGTACCTTTACTGCGTTTGAGCTGAGCTGTCAGCAGAAACTAAAGCTGAAATGCTGAAGGAAAGGCTACAGCTGTAGGCCAGGCCAGTGACCAATTGGGGAAAGGACAGCCTGTCCACCTTTAAAGGATCGAAACTCACTCACAAGCTATGCCCTTGCATGTTCTTATGAAGCGCTGGCGTAGACACATAGCAGTTGAACACCCAGTGAGAGCTGTTATTTTTGTTCACAAAATACATAATTTTCTGAATGCTGGCTGCAAATTTGCACTCTCATCCAGATGATGGGAAGCAGAGATGCTGGCCAGGTGACGTTGGAAACGGGTGAAACCCTTCTCAGATGCTGCATTCCAGAGCGAAACGGGTGGACACCTCACACCGGTCTTGAGTCGAAACTGCTTTTGGAATCCTAGACAGACGAGCATGAGCTCCCGGCAATCACTTGAAGTTTGCTTTGGGAAGTCGGGTGAAGGCGGACGCGAAAACGAGTCAAAGCAACCCCTGCCCGCCCCACGCACCAAAAAGAAGGATAGACAACGGGAAAGAGTCTCTTTGTGCAAGAACAGGCGGCTGCTCGCCTCAACTTGAACCATGGCGCAGAAGCTCCCGAAAACGTTTGGACGTGGCGGTGAACATGTTCATCGTGGTTTTTTAGGGCTTTTGTTTCCTTGAGCAAGAGGTCTTGGCAAGCCGGAGCTGAGCGAGGCTTCTGCAGGTCTCAGCAGGCGGCGAACTCAGACCATGACCTTCACCATGCCAGTGGCTGTTGTCCTTGTTATTTTTTTTGGTGTTGCCTTCTCGTTTGCCTTTGCCCTCTGAAGGAGCTCCGGGACGGTGCCAAGACAAGTTGTTCAGCCTTGTTCAGCGGGAAAAAAACACTGAAAAAACAACTGAGTTCCGGGCTGCAGTTGGGTGATGTTCTTATATAGCACTTCAAGCGGGATCAGTGCAAGCAGCGCTGTAGCCGGGCTGTAGCCGTAGCCAGATGATTCCTTACCAGATGTTGTGGCCGGAGAATTCAATTGGATGCAGTGAGCTTTGATCTATCCTTTTCTTGCCTGGTTGCGTGTGAACAGGCTCATTTAGAGCTAGGAAGGAGAGTCGCAGAATATCATGGACATGGGCTACATGGCTCATGGGATTTGCGGATGTGCGGACCCATTGGGGCAGGAGATGTTCTTTCATCTCAAACCATCCACTTCAAACAAACAAGCCATTCAACTCAGCAATGCCCAAACGACACACTCTCACCACGCCACCGGCGATGCCCACTCGCTTGGCCCTGCATGTGCTTCTCGCGGCCTTCCACGTGGTCCGCGGCTCCGTCTGGGCGCGTGAAGACCGCGGTCTCAGCGCTTCCACGGACGTGGGCGACGACTCCGAGGACTGGTTCGAGGAGATGCTCGGGCGCAGGGTCGCCGTGCCACGGTCTTTCAAGGCGTCACCGATGACCCTCGGCGCCAGCCAGGCAGGATTGTTTGTACTCGATCAAGTAGTCTGTTTGTGGTATTCTCTTGTGAATGAGACAGGGGCCTTGATGACAACATGTGTTACTAAAGTAGTGAACGACATATTGTGAAGATGAACACTTGTGATCGTACTATATAAAGTAGTCTAATTGGTAGTCTAAACAAGCTGGGGGGCCTCGAAATTGATAGTACATTGGAGTTTAGTACCAAGTAAACGAAATTCCCTCGCTCCGATAGCGGCAGATGGTGTGCCTCAACCGATGAGCTGTGAGCGATGATTCAGAAAGACAACCATAGGCAGTTTTCATGGTTCTATGAGGCCAATCGACCTGGGCCTCTTTTTCACGACTTTTTCCCTTGGTGCCAACTAGGCACCTGCCAGCAAGACTATCCGGACTATCCCGGTTGCTCTTTTTGTTCGTCAACACACGCGCTCTCTCTCTGTTTCTTCTGTGCAACAAGCACACTGCACGGCCCTGCACGGCGGAAGGCGCTCCGCAATCATGTGAAGTCCTTCTTTCACGCGGCGAAGTTGTTTTGGGCGGAGCCCGAATCCCGAAGCGCTTGAAGCGCTATAGAAAATGTTGTTCTTTTGTAACCGTTAGTAAACTCGCACGAGAACCCCAATGCTTGGGGGGGTTTTTGGGGTTCCCGCATTCTCTTGTGGATGTGCACAAGTTCTAGGCACAAGACTATGCTGTACAGAAGCTTTGCTGGAAACTATGCTAGAGCGCTGTGTTTGGCACTTTTGTGCCACTAATATGTCGCTATGATGCTATATTAGTCTTATAGACAACGAGTTTCTTCGCGCGATGGTCTGGGAGGCCATGCGGGCTATGCACCAGATGCGGCGCTTGCAGCTGGAGGTGCGGCGCCGGTCGTACGTGGGGCATCCGCTGGGAACGTACCGTCTCGGGTCCTGAGAGATGGCTCGTCCCAAGCACTTCGGAGCTCGTGCTCTTGTTTGGGCGCCGACGTGCGCCGACTTCTTTGGAGCTCAGCTCATGTTGGTTTTGGGGCGCGAACGTTGCTGGGCAACGTCCCTGTCATGGGGACAATGTTGGAGTTCAGCGAAAGCAGGATGCCCGGTTTTCCCTTAAAAAGAGGAGCCGCCAGCTCTATGGGACATGGCCATCCACTTCCAGTATGCAATTTTGCTGGATTCTGAACTCTGCGTCGACTCCCTGGTGTGGGCATTTCTTGACAAAAGTGTTCATCCTTTGTCAAAAACAGCTTTTGATTTCAGTTTCTATGGGCTTCCGACGCCCCCGGCTCCTGAGTCGGATTTTCTCAAAAAAAAGCTTTGCAAAACATTGCATTCCATCGGTGCTGCCTTAGTTGGGTGGCCCCGGGGTGGTGTTTCAAAGGACTCGGCTCGGTTTCGTTTCGTCTCCAACATCAAGACGTCGACGTCGACGGCTCATGGGATCTAAGATTTCTGTGTTAGGAGGAATGGACATGGTAAAGATCACAGAACCTATGGACCTATGGTCAGCAACCATTCCAAGTTGAGAACATATTTGCTTTGTTCATGCCTTTCTTACAGGGTGTTGAGAGGATGTTTCTAGAAGACTTCACATTATGGGGAGATTGGCGCTTACTTAGCTTCATGTTGTGGCCAGACGACCACGAGCTCATCGACGAGCTCCACTGCGCCACGACCGGGATCGATTCGTTGCCGACGACGTTTCGAGTTTCGATCCCAAACACGTGGGCGAGTGGCTGACTGGGCAAAGACTGAGTGGGATCTCACTGGTTTAGGACTCTGAAGCCATTTTTTTGGCCTGGTTTGACTGGTGAAAAGAAGAAGTTAGATAAAGGGGCTTCACACTTGTTGGAACAGCACCTCTCTCATGCTTGACGCAGCGGAGATTCTCATGTCTGGAAATACCCTTCGCTCTGTGTAGACAACTGTTCGCTCTGTGTAACTGCGCATCGGTGCAACGCCCGAAGTTCACCAGCAAGTGCAAAACATGTGACCCTAAATACCGATGGTGAACTTCAAATCCACGATGTCAGGGAATGTATCAAGTAATGTATTTTTGAGGTCGCGAGAGTTTTTGTTGAGGTCGCCAACTGGATTTCATGAGCAGACATGCGCCTTTTTTGGAAAATCGCTTTTGGAAGACATCCTTTTGGAGAGTTCGTCGTCCGACTTGAGGGTGGAAGACTAAGTGTCTGACTCAACAGAAAGGCTCGACTTTCGCAGCGGCGAAAGCATTCTGTTCATTGGGGGTTCCACACCTATATAAAAATAGACCCTCCAGAACACTGTCAGGAGGGCACCCAAGAACGCAGACGTGTCTAGTAATGGCTCGCCCTAACGAGGCTCAAGTGGAGCTTCCCAAGCAAATACACGATTCCACATTGCCTCTTACACCTTTGTCCTGTGATGTTGCTTTCTTTCAAAGATCAGTGCACCCATGTTGAGCCCAGACTACCACGTCCTCATCGACCAGCTCTTCCTCTTCAAGTTCTACAACGGTGAGCAAAGGGTTTTAAATTCGATGTGCCGATGTGCCCCTTTTGTTTGCGTACGATTGATGCAGACTTTGCCCGTGTATCCCAAGTTTTTCCTTTGTCCATGTGCTGCTTCATAACAAAGGAGCTGTTGTCATGCCTTTATTTGCTTGGAACTATGTCACACCTGGACCTAGAAAGGGTTCTGTATGCAAGAAAGATGTAGTTGCCAGACCACCACATCTTCATCGTCCAGCTCCACATCTTCAACTTCCACGACGGTGGGCGAAGGGTCTTGAAATCCATGTTCTGTTTGCAAAGCATAGCTTCAGGTGTACAGGCAAAGGTTTACACATGATAGGTCAACATGAAACACAATTGCATTTGATGACATGGAATGTCATCCCATACATCAGTCGCTCTGAATCACTTGCAAAGAGCCAATTAGGCCAGATGTTAATCTTCATTGTTGGCCAAAACTAGCCAGCATAGAGGTTGCTAAGCAAAGAACGTCTTTCTTGGAGAATGTCAGGAGTATGTTTACAGCACATTTCGCATGATGATTTTGCAAATGGCAAATATTGGCACTCATTTCGCTACCTGCTTGCCCCATGTTGTGCCCAGACTACCACGTCCTCATCGACCAGCTCTTCCTCTTCAAGTTCCACAACGGTGAGCGAAGGGTTTAAGCTCTATGTGCCCTTTATGTTTGCGAACGATTGATGCAGATTTTGCCCGTTCATCCCAAGTTTTTCCTTAGTCCACGTGCTGCTAGCTTGCGTTGTTTACAACTATGTCACACCTAGAATGGGTTCTGTATGCAAGAAAGATGTAGTTGCCAGACCACCACATCTTCATCGTCCAGCTCCTCATCTTCATCTTCTACGACGGTGGGCGAAGGGTCTTGAAA
>CAXAMN010022095.1:609817-622970 GCA_963970005.1 Durusdinium trenchii | reverse complement strand
GTAGTTGCCAGACCACCACATCTTCATCGTCCAGCTCCACATCTTCAACTTCTACGACGGTGGGCGAAGGGTCTTGAACTCCATGTTCTGTTTGCCAAACGTAGCTTCAGGTGTACTGGCAAAGGTTTACACATGATAGGTTAACAAGAAACACATTTGCATTTGATGACATGGGATGTCATCCCATACATGTAAAGAGCCAATTAGGCCAGATGTTAATCTTCATTGTTGGCCATGAATTGAGATATATTGAGATGTGAACAGTTGATGTTTACAAAACTCTTTCCTTCGCTCCAGACGACCACATCCTCATCGACCAGTTCTTCCACTTCCACGACCACGGTGGGTGAAGGGTTGCGAGAAGTGGTGAGTGGCCGTGAGTCAGGGCACCTCCCCCAGCACACATGGAAACATACCTCGCTACGAACGGAACAAGTGCATCGCTTCGTTCGTAACAAGTGCCTTACTAGTAGTAACTAAGAAGCGAACGTAGAAACAAGAAGGTTGCAAACGTAGTTCTCAGAATCGTCACGTCCGTGCCTCGACTTGTCGGTGCGTCGGTGCGACTCATATCCGTCCCGCCGTCGGACGCATGGCCGGCGGCCGGGTCCCGCCCACACCGCGCTTCAAACGTTCCGCATCCTTGGGCTCCGGCGTTCCGAAAGAGAAGAGACGAAGCTCGAGCACGGTTTGAGGATTTGTAGGAGCTGGTGTATCGATCCAAAGGAAACACGGATGCAATGTGTGTATGAACGGTGCTTGTTGACGGGATCTCCCACTCAAAGCTATCCCACATCCACACCGGCAAACGGGCCCCGTTTGGGCCGTCTTCGGGGCCCAGACGTCTTGGGGTTTTGGAAGGTGAAGATGTAGCAGTTGAAGTGGTTTTGCAGGGTTGCCTCTCTTTTTGGAGGTGTCACAAGTCGAAGATCGTTCCAAAGGGTTCACTTGTTCACCTTCAGGATAGTTGGAGTATCTTGAAGTTGAAGAGTTTGAATCAGGTACGCTCCCTTGGACAAACTCATGGTTACGTGGATGGGACAAATGGCCCTGAGTTTGAAACCAAAACCAAGTTCCAATCCGAAAGACCCAACGGGGTGGGTGGTCTTTACATGGTTCTTTTACATGGTATTTACTATATTAAACTTACGTATGGTTTTACTAATTACTTACATGGTTTTTACATGTCTTGTTTTTTCGAACCAACTGGAGGTTTCCAGCGAAACCGTGGAGGCATCGAGTTCCAAAGTCCGTTCCCAGTGGCCGTCGCCAGACGAGCACCTCCTCATCGACCAGCTCCTCCACTTCAACGAGGGTGGGAGCTTCATTTGATCGTCGAAGCACCTCCCAACCCATCCCGATCCTTCCCAATCCCAGCTGCTAAAACCTCTGAAGTCAGCATCACTTACAGTGAAGACTAAGTAAAGTGAGGGAAACCTTCAGGAAAAGGTTCACAAAAAAGAGATGACGTTGGGAAGAGTGTGCGCTACAACACAAGAGGTGTTGCCTGTCGCTCATGTGGATCTTAATAATGGCTTGTGTACATCAAAGGAGTTCAGGAGAGGGTGAATGCGCTGAGGAATTTCTGCATGTGCCTTCTCATGCTGAAGCCGTCGTCATGCCCTTTTTATACGCTTTCCAGCGTGCTGCCAGACGACCACATCCTCATCGACCAGCTCTACATCTTCCACATCTACCACTTCGGTGGGCAAAAGGGAATCAGAGAATCCATGGGTTTGTGGAATTCCAGTTGAGCGCATCTCCCACCAGTCATGAGTCGACTTCAAGTCATGACTCATACACGACGCAATGTATGGCCTCCAATTTCAGCAGTTGTGGTCTTTGACACTCACGACTTGTGATTACTTCAGACTTGAAAATTTCCACAGACTACCACACGGTGCGAGTCACTTGCTTTCTGAAGGTGACAAGCACAACAACCAGCACTTCGGGCAACTTGGTCTACCGTGCCAGAGCATTTCTCAGATCCACCCTTGGTTGATGAGTGTGACATAGCTTCCGTACATGTACTTTAGGCATGAGCTGCCGTAAGTAGTTGTAAGAAAACATCAAAAGCACATCAACTCCACCGTGTCGTGCTCTTTTTGGAGCACATCAACTCCACCAATGACCACACGTTTTTTTTTGGGACGTTTTGGTGCTGACTTGTACTGATATTTGGTTGTATTGTATATATATGGGGGACCCCCGATCGGCCCTGGCTGGGTGGACTGGTCCATGTTACCGAACCCGAAACCCCAGGGGTTTGGAACGCCGGTTCAGCTTAGGGCTCCCTTATGTTCCTTCGTGGAAAAAACCGATGTACCGTCACCCAGACACGACGGTCCATGGGACTGCCAGGACGGACTGCCGATCAATTGACCCGCTGGCACCATCCCAACTGATCGGCAAATATATTGGCAGTCTCATTAGTCGTGTCTGGGTGACGGTACCCATGTACCAACTCCAAGGAAACGTTTCGGACACTCCATGTACGGAGCACCCGAGCCCGACCGGGGACCCGAGACGGAAGCGGTTAAGACATCGACGGAAAGCGACGCCGTGCGAACGTTCACGGTCTTCTGCCCCCCAAAAAGACACACACGTGGTGCGTCACAGCATGTCACAGCTGTAACTGGCCATTCGTTTCCATGATCAGGTACATCCACGACGACGACGACCAGTTCCTTCTTGCCAGAGGATGTGGTGGAGCTGCTGGACTTGCTAAATCGCCAGAGGAAGAATGAGGCGAAACACCAAATGGCATGCATCAGAATTTTCACACTAAGACATAATACTGAGCCCATTTTCAGGGCTGTTTTCTTCGCCGTTCTCACTTCCAACTCGATGAGATCGGTGAGATCGGCGAGATCGGTGAGTCTCTGAGCGCCGTCCTGGTCGACTCGCCAGGCAGCTGGTGCTGTTCGTGACGTGGCTTCTTCAGAGGAGGAGCAGGTGAAGGCTCAGGTCTCGGCTTTGCTGGAAGCCGCGAACCAGTCGGAAGGTCGGGATCGGATGAGAAGCGGATCAACGGTTCTTTGTTATTGTTGTATAGCTATTGCATTCGCATTCAAAGCAGAGATCTTCCAAAAGGAAAGCCCCGATGTTTGGCAGACGCTGCCGTGCTTCCCAGGTGCCATTCCCCAGGTGACCAACGAGACGGACACCGGCACCGTCACCGTGATGGCCTTCACTTCGGAGGCCGTCGAGGCGGCGAGAAGGACCGGTGCAGCCGTCCCAGTGAGCACCGGTGGTGCTGATGCTGCAGAGGTACCTTCACAGGTGCTGGCACAAGCAATGGAAATGGCTGCAGCTAAGGTGAGAATGCTTCAAAATTCTACCGGCAACTAGAGGTTGTTTTTTCTTTTCGCAAGAAGAGATACGAAAAGTATTTTTTTTTCATGAACTATTTGGACATCATCCCTATGTCGGCACCTCACAGCTTTGGTGTTTCAATCAACAACACCCCATGTCAAGACTACCCAACTCACTAGCCCCTGGCTGGCGTGTGTGCGTCAGGTGGGTTCAGATAAGGCAGTAGTGCTGAGCCTCACTGCCATCAATGATGCCACAGCCGAGAAGTTGCAAGTTCCCATCGAGCAGAAGACGACTTCTGTGCAATCTCAGAGGTTGAGTATCAATCTTTGGGATGAAGATGCTTGGCAGCAAATCGTTTGTATCGCTGCTAGTGCATTGTCAATTTCTGTTTTGGTGGTGCGGGAAGCAAAGACCGCAGGATGGAAAGCCCATTGAGATTGACAAGCCACTTCGCGAACCCATCAAGCTGCGCTTTGAAGTCAACAACTCAGATCCGTCCTTGAGATGTGCCTTCTGGGATGCCACCTGGCTAACTCGGAAAATGACATGAATCCTTCACATATGTTTACTATATAACATAAATAAACATGTACATATATACTTATATCACATATTAGTGCTTTAGGATATGACACGCGTATGACACGGCGTGGTCCACGCAAGGTTCACGCGCCGTCCTCGTGTGCGAAGAACTCGCTCGAACCCGGCCTCGCCTCGCGCCATCTCACCCGAGGAAATCGAGGCCAAGTGGTCTGCGGCCTGGCACGAAGCTCAATGTGGGTGATTTTGAATCCGTGGAGCCCCGTGGGCCCTCCTGTGGTCGACTGGTGACACAGTTGTCCTCTTCGAGGGGTTCAGGTCATGTGGGAGGTCTTCCATGTAAACAGAGCCACACACCGATGTGTGAACGTGGCATGTGAGCGTCGTCACGAAACTGACGTGGCATGTTCTCTTGACACCCCTGAACAGAGGTCGGACCACTTAGGGAGGTTGACCGTGAACCTCTTTTGTCTTTTCAATGTTTTCAAGTGTGTGTGTGTGTGTTTATTTCATTGTCTTCTGTTTGATGAACCTATAGACATTTTGAAAGGAAGAAGGGCTCAAGACCGTGTCGATGGATGGGAAGCAGTTGGAGTGCGAGACCGTGCACTTGTCCATTTTTGCGGCTGTTGTCTTCAGCATTGAGAATGTGCTTTGGCAGCACGAAGAAAGAGGCTCCTGGGAGCACCTTCTTCAATGATTGCATGCAGATGGTCTATTTCACCGCTCGTCAAAGTGAAGAACAGATTGGAGAGGTTTTTGAGACAGGTGGAAGGTGCTTGAAGGCATGCCATTTCTGCCAAAGACATGTGAACGAACACCTACTGTAGCCATTGAGGTTGCGGCATGCAGCACTGCCATGTACCTGCTTTCAGATGAGGGCTTCAGGAACCTCTTTGATGTGACAGGATTCTTGACAGCACTGACGGGAGTCCGTCGCTGAGGGCGGTCCGAGCAGAGTTTGGAGGGTCCGTCGATCCGAAATGACCTGAGAAGAAAAAGAACACACCATGCATCAGGTCGCCCATTTGTGCTCATGGTAGGGCGCCCATATCGCTATTTGAGAGGAGCAGAAACGACGAGCAGAAACTGGTTGCCAAGGTTGGGGGAGCTCGGTGCAGGCAGTCTTTTTCGGCATCTTCCTTTCCATTTGCGTGTTGGCATTGACCTACTTTTGCTACCTGGACATCGTATCAGCTCGCGACTCTTGGAGTTGACTGGCACGACACCATCACTGCATCGCATCACTTGGTCCGGCGTCGTTCGGTGCTGTAAGTGGCGTCAACCGAACGACGTGCTTCGCGTGGTTCGTTCGGCCGAGGAGATGGGACTGTTGTCAGGGGAGACCGAGTCTGAAGCGGCGAAGGACACCAAAAAGCCAGAGCATGTGGTACACCATGTGGACGAGGCAGCCCAACGAGGTTGTGGACGGTGCAGCCAACTGCTGGAAGGCTTCAGTGTGCTGGCCATTTGCAGTACGCTGAAACAGGTCTGCCTGAGGAGCGTTGCGCGTACGTGGCATGCACAATCACTTCCACGTGGCACACTGTGGCATGTACATGGGCAAGAAACAGTCTTGGGACCTCCATACCCTAGTTGGAAAGAAAGCAATTATACATTTCATTTTTTGGATCAGTAGCTTCTTGTAAATGAAGTTGTAGTAAACTTGGATCTTCAAAGCCCTCTACCAAGAGTCACATTTTAGTTCTCTGCCCCAGCTACTAACGCAGGACTTCCAAGAGGATTTCGCGCTTGCCGTGTGATGTGGCAAACAAATGTGTCTCTGCCTTGCACAGTTACAAGACCGGAGTAGAGAGCGAAAGTGTAAAAGTCCTGCTGGAGAAGAAGATGGGCGAGATGAGAGCAGAGCATCAAATGCCCACTACAAAGAATCAACGCCGGAGGGCTGAACATGGACAAACCGCATTGCAAAGGAACACTCAAGGCATCCTTGACACGTGGGAAGTGAAGCGTGGCATGCAGGAACAGGGACGCAAGGCCGTGGAATGTGTGCTTGATGCCCCGTTTTACTGGCGAGTCGTCCTTTTCCTTCCGGTCTTCCAGCCATTGATTGGAATTTTGCTCTTCAGCCTCCGCGTGTCTCACTCGAAGAGGGCATCGTTGCTCATCCTCAAGTTCTTAACCGCTGGGGCGGCTTCGGCTCTCTTTTACGGTGGTGTGGAACAGGAGGGATGCACGCCTCCTAGAGATGCATTAGATGACCTGATCCGGACGATTGTGGTCAGCTTCGTGTGTCTTTGTTTGGGTGACCTGATGATCCTTCTGCTGACCTTGATCGGGCGCCGTTCCGTGGCCACGCCGCTCGGCGTGCGACGAGCTTTTGATCTCTAGCTGCTTTTTTGGCAAGCCAGAGGCTGCCCGAGAAGAAGACCTTTTGACTGCTCCTCATGTCCTTTCATGATATTTCACGGTTGAAACCGTGATGATTTCGAACGTGCCTCCAAAAGAACACATGGACGCAACGTCCATGGCCTTAGTGGCGTATGCCATGGCCGAACTTGTTCAAAAGTCATCCAGATAAACAAATTGCTGGGGTTCTAGTCTAACGATATTTCCAGTTCATTGATGATCTCATGGCAGTCGGCAGGTGCTGCGTGAACCGCTAGGTTGTGAACCGCTTTTTGTTTTTCAGTTTTGAGGGGCCCTTCCTTGGGTAGGCATTGCAACCTGATTGACAAGAGTGAAGACCGCGTCTTACTCACAGCTCATACATGGTTTTTGAACTTTTGTAGTCCAAAATGGGGGCCGTTGGTACGGATCTGGTTCAATTACAGCCTGTCTTCAGAGGTCACTTTGCGTGGTATACATCTTACTCTTCCTGTCGAACATGCACCCAGCGGATGTCCAGAAGTGGTTTGAGTCCAGTGCATGGAGCCTTGCTCAGGCAGCAGCATGAGGGGCATGGGCTTTTGAGTGCATCGAATTCCACAAAAAGTACCCGACACCTTCATTTGTTGCACTTTCCTTTGGGTAGGGTTTGAGCAGTTTGGGGACTTTTTCGTTTGCCTTTCTTGTTGAACCAAAAACGCATGAGATGGGCAGCGGGGTGAAGCGGTGGGCTTTGAGCGTTATTTTAGGAGATGACTGAAGTTTTCTTGGGCAAGAGGCCAGAGGTAGAAACCTACAAGATGCGCGCAATTGGTAGAAGCGACGAACCACATCAAAATGGGTTGGATACGCGAGGGTTCCATGTGCTTTTTTTGATTGATTATAGTTATTTGTAGCGCTTCTTGCTCGATTGAGAACTTTTTGTCATGAGCTTTTTCTGTGTATCGAAGGAAGCTTCAGGTAGTATCAGACGACCACTTCGTCACTGCAACTCCGTTGGAACCCTTTCAAGGGCTAAGCGACCACATTGGTCTTGGGTTCTTTTGTTTTAGTTTTTCTCAATGTTGTGCATTGGTTTGATGTAGGCTTTTCACAGCCTGCTGATGTATGCACGTTCCGTACAACTCATTTGTATGTGATGCCAAACTGTGCAAACTGCATACTAACTTTTCCCCTACGTTGCACCTGCCGAAAGTGAAAGACTCTTCGTAACATGTTGGACCAGGCATACCAGCACCTTCAAAGAAGACAAGAATGGCATCCAGCCGCCCCTAGGGTGGATGTTCGCACCCCTACACGGTCTGGCCTAAGTCGAAGATGTGACACCTCGCTGTGGAGGTCTCCTTGACCCGTCCCAACTCATCCGGCCGTCGAACGTCGCATGACCTCTGGCGCATGACCTCCGATCGATTGGTGGGAGGGCCTGATTTTGAAGCCGCTGGCGATGTCCCTGGTGATGAATACCCTCCTAAGTGTCTTGACTTCAAAGAAAACCGTGTGTGCTTCTCTCAACTACCTCACTCAGCTACTCCCAATCTGGTTGAACAGCATTCTGGCACAAGTTTGGTGCGGCGTGCGCGCTCAGAGGTTTGCTGTTCTGCTCCAATTTCAGGCATTGCTTTGAGTTTTAGCAGAGTGCGACTGGCTATTAAGACCACGTGGCTGCTGAAGGTGGCAAACGTACAATCAAGTGTATAGCTTTTTTGGACGTTTTTTGATGTTTGTGTCCTTTTTTTGCAAAGTGATGACGATTGTTGGTGTTCGATTTGTTGCTTTCGCATGCTTTTGTTCGTGTGACTGACGTGCATCTACCTGGGCACCCCAGAAACTTGCTACAGGGCATTGAGGTGCACATGACGCCAGAAGAGGAAGACCAGCTGAAGCGCGCGTTTGAGGAGGCTCAACAAAACCAGGAGAGTGCGCCCAAAGGTGTGAGACTTCGAGTGGACAAGAGAGACAGAGACCTTCTGCGAAGAAGTCTTCCGAAGGGTTTACATGGGCGTTTGCTTCACCCCGTATTCGTTGGGTCAATTCACGAAACGAACGTCTGTGCGAATCGGCGGCGAGGATGGGCCGACGTCGGTCTTTTCCATGCTCGACGTCATACGTGAAGACTCGACTGCGAAAGGCGACGGGTGCAGATGTTGGGACTTGCGACGGTTAAACAGTCACCAGATGTCAACAGGCGCAAACAATTGAGAGTGAATAGAGTCAAGCCCACCAACAAGTATTTTGAGTAGTAGTAGAAGATGTAGCAGATATAGTAATAGTAATGGTAATAGGAATAGTATAGTAGTGTGATAGCAGGAGTAGTAGGAGTAGTAGGAGGAGGAGCAGGAGGAGCAGTAGCATTAATTAGCCGCAGCGACAGCAGCAGCAGCAGGAGGAGGAGCAGCAGGAGCAGCAGGAGGAGCAGAAGCAGTAGTCGTAGTGGTTCCGGTTGTGGTTGTTGGTTGTGGTTGCTTATAAGCAAACCTTATTTTCGCAAAAAAACAGCCTGGTGAAGACATCGTTTTATCACTCCGACCCACTAAACCCATTCAGAGTGTGAGAATAATTGAATACCTTCAAGATCTTTTTCTTATGCCCTCCCACTGCCACCTGATGATTTGGGATTGAACACTAGGGTTTCAGTTTTGCTCAGGGGGAATACACACAACAAAGCAACAGCAAGCAACAGTTTTGTAGATAACGAGCGGGCCAAGTTTCACGCGTCGAGGCCAATGACTCTGTTCTATTTTGAAGAAGAAGCCTTCTTGGTGTGTCCAAATGATGTCGAACGAGAGTGCAAAGGTCTCTCCACCTGGCCAACTAGACATGCCGCGTGAGTTTTTCGAGCGGGAGGCGATATGACCTACACCGATGCTCTGCAGATGACACGTAAAATTGTCATCCGCGAGGCGTGCAATCAACTTTTTGTGGGGTTTCCCAAACCATGCTTTTGATAGCTGAAGTCTTTGAGATTTTTTTGTTCAGGCACCACCAATAGTATCTAAAAGTTGTTTATAGGTGTAGCCATGAGAACGACATGTGACATGTGATGGACTTGGGCACGTTTCTTTTTCTTCTGCGGTTTGTTCGAATGTCAGCCTGTCTCAATCCCCACAGCTGAACCAGGACGCTGAGTCGCGAGTGGACGAGGAGGCACGGAAAGCAGCCAGAGAGTGCAACCTCGCAAAGATGATTTGGTAAACATGATATGTTGTGGACTCTTGATTAGTGCAACCCTCCCCTCCACCCTCTTTTAATCAACAGTTGACATTGGGGTTATGTCAAAGGAGGGCAATCTCCCTCGGAACCAAAAGGTGAATTCCCGTTGGGCATTGCCATGTTAAGGTGCAGTTTGATCCACTCTTGTTGACACTGCGAAGGTCAAAGAGCCACCACGGGTGAAAAGGAAGGTGCTTCGAAGGGTCAGACGCAGACGGCATCCGAACCTAGTGGCGGGCTTGGCTTGGATTCCTTTCGTGTTGTGGTTGAGAACAAGCAGAGTCCTTGCAAGCGTGGTCGAGGCTGGACAAGTGCCTTTGAGCAACATCGAACAGGGCCAGTCACCGGAGGCCTGTTGATTCAGAAGTTTCTCAGGGAACAAAAAACAATCATAAGCGCTGTGACGGGGATGCATGAGTGTCATTGTGGCGTTGTTTTCACACGACTCTGCCATTCTATGGTTTCCGGAAGGAAGACCCCTTTCCTGATGCGACTCAAAATATTGAAGTACTTTGTCCTGTTTGGGATCAGTACATTGTCGGGTGTTTGACATGGAACAAGGTCAGGACTGCGGATAGTCCAGTCGGACGAAGCGAGCACGGCCATGCAGCACCTCCCCTCGGGCCTCCTTTCAGCGGATGCAGAGTTGTTGAGCATCGTCAGAAACCTGAAGTTTCACATGGTTGCATCACCAGACCATCCATGGGCCATGGGACTGGATATACCTACATTGGGGTGGTTTCAGGGGTCAATGCATTATGTATATTATTACGAAAGCCAGCCGACAGGCTTGTCGAGTCCTCGATAACCAAACGAAGTGAGTAATGGGGTGTGTGGCGGGGGGTGGTTGCAGGAAGAGCCTGATGTGGGAGAGCGAAAAAGAGAGTAGTGAACATATATGTTTTTAAGGGTCTTGGTGATGTGAGTGATGCAAATGACGCTGAGCATTAGCATCACAAAGTGGTTAGGAGATTATCAAAGTGGTCTACTGAGCTGACCAGGTGTGTGAGTCCAGGTAGAAGACAGGAGGCTGGACGATCACTGCATTGTTTTCAGAATCATAGGAAAGGAAAGCAGGGCTTGACCTTCACTGCTCCAGTAGCTGAGTTGAAATCACTGGTTACCTAGCCTCTTTATGCAAGCAGACTGATTGGAAAGGTTGAATTTTATAGTTCTCCTGGAAAAGTTGCCACAGTCTAAGGATAATGTTGGGGGTTGCGGGTTGTTGGTCAGCTGCGCGGGGATCTTGTGGACTACCACTTCACATCAAACAAGCAATGCATTGGCCGCGTTGGTGTTGGCGTCCTTGTGGAAGTCATCACCTGCTTGCACTGTTGGCGGGGGAAGGTTTTCTCATTTCCACACATTCATGTGAGTGTGGACCTGGCATCAATCGGCAGCAGCCTCCGCCGTCAATCTTTGATGGCGTCTGCTTGGCCTTTCATCATTGAACTGGGTCGCCTGCTGCTGCCGATTCAATCAGGCGATGCACCAGGAGAGCCGTTGCAGCTCTGCATTGAATGCTGCAGCGGTCATGAGCTTCGGTGCACTCCAAGAGGGAACCAACACTGATGTGCTGTACAGCGGAACGCATGCATTTCCAGAATTATGGTGGCCTTCCCAATGGTGGCACCATGCCCTTGCTTTGCAAGCTGTTCCGGTCCCCCTATCCCATGACCAGTAACAGTGGATGGGGGTGAGTAAAGGCCTTGTGTATATAGGCTCTATCATATCGAGCCTCAATGTGAAACTTTGCGTATCTCTGCCTGCTGTTTTCCCATCGTTAAAAGCATAAGAAGTAAGTGCAGCTTCGACATCACCCCCTAACGACAATGATACATAATTGAGTTCTCAATCCCTACAGGGCTGGCTTTCGTCCTCGCCCTGCTCGGGTATATATATAACTATATATACATATAGATAATTAGGTGTATGTGGATGGCCTGGGCTCCGCTCGCTGTTGGACTCAACTGGACTTAGCCGCTGTCCTTTGAAGGTGAGCGCGGCCCCAATCGTGAAGCGGAAGGTGCTTCGAGATCGAAGGGTAAAACGCAGACGGCATCCGAACCTAGTGGCGGGCTTGGTTTGGATTCCTTTCGTGTTGTGTTTGAGAACAGGCAGAGTCCTTGCAAGCGTGGTCGAGGCTGGACAAGCGCCTTTGAGCAACATCGAACAGGGCCAGTCACCGGAGGCCTGTTGATTCAGAGGTTTCTCCGAATAGAAAACATTGATTTTGTATTAGTATATTCTACCACATAAAGCACATTCTGTCCTGCAGGAACCAAATAGGGCGAGAAAATGGAATAGGAATGCATGGTAGGCACGGAAGCGAAAAAACAACGAAAAGACGCGGCAGAACAATCTACTGTAAGCTCGAGGCAAATGCGATGCAGCGCACAACGGCATTATTGATGGCAACAACGAATTTGTTGGACATGTGACTTCTAACAAATTCTTCATGACAAATGACACATCATTCCGAGTCTTCTCCGTGCTTCGATTATTCTGAAACCATCTATTCGGTTGGAGGCCATCGCTTCTAGGTTGGAGGCCATTGCTATTGTGGTTGAGGCCATCGCTTCTAGGTTGGAGGCCATCGCTAGTAGGTTGGAGGCCATCGCTATAAAGGTGGCCATGCTATTGAAAACAAAGAGAAAGAACAGGAAGAAACGTCTAAAAGGTTGCTATTAGGTTGCTTGGGAAGAACTACTCAGCAAGAGAAGCCCATGGAATGCCCGACAAGAACAGATCGAACGACATCTCATCCTGGACCAAGTGGTGCACCACACGAGCCCTGGTGCACCAAATGGTCAGAAACCTTGAGTCATTTTGAGTCCCGCCATGAAATCACTGGTTTCACCGTTTTTTGTTCGCACTTGCCGTTGACATTCCTAAAGTGTCCCAAAGATCACATTTTTCGATACCACTTGAGCAGACATGTTTGCTCACCATCTTCTGGGAGATGGCCAACTGGCATGGCCAACGCTTAGCGTCATACGGAACGCAACTGGAATGCCAGCTGTCAAACTTCCCGACCAATGTGGTCTTCCCTATCCCACTTCATGACAAGACAAAAGGTCTTTTTGCGCCTGTAGTGGTTCAAGTGGAATTTGTTTTGACTAGAGAGGAGCGTTTTTTGCTTTGGAGCCACAAGTTGCCAAAAAACAATTGCGGCAATGGTGGTAGCCACGAATCTCCTTTGTTAATGAACTGCTTCATCAACTGTTTGTGCAATCTTTGGCAATGAGCCCATTATAAAGACCTTTTCACCTTTTTTGGCGCTTGGAGTGCGAGCGGGCACATGAGTATCATCGTAGCGATATTTAATGTAAACTTGTTCGGCTGCAATAACGGTATTGTTAGAGAGGCCCCTACCTGGGGACCTTTGAAACTTGAGGCTAGTGACTAGTGACCAAGATTAGGACTTTCTTGTGTGTGTAAATCTTTTTTTGCTTCTGTGGCGTTTGTTATGTTTATGACATGACCTGAATGAGGGCACTGAGCAGTTGGGGATGTGTGCGATCGTGTTGGACGTGGAGGAAGAGCAGGAGGTGCGCAAAAAAAACCGGAGAACAGCAGACGGAGCTGGATGGAAGGGCTGGGCTGAGTGATGCTGAGTGATGCTGAGTGCAGCCGCTGGTGCCCGCGTTGAGTCACAGGTTGGGCCTCGTTCGGTTCAGGTCCAGTTTGATCTGCTCTTGTTTGGACCCATGGGAGGAAGGTGAAAGAGCCCCCC
>CAXAMN010022095.1:584521-609807 GCA_963970005.1 Durusdinium trenchii | reverse complement strand
GCTCGGCAGCAACAATGATACCCTTCTGCAGCCTATTCTTAAAGTAACTGTTTGTATGCTCCTTGTGACAAGTTTCTGGAGGTTTTAAGCATGGCTATAGTGACTAGGATTACGACAGCGCTTGTGCATGGCTGACATTCATAACCGTTAATAGACAGAAGGATTCGTGCCAAAACACACCGCCGATTGATTGTACTGTTGATAATCATTGCATATATGACATGTTAGTCTTCGTGTTTTTCCTTTGGCGGTCTGGTCGATGATCTGAACGAGGACACTGAGTCCACTGAGTGGTTGGGGATGTGTGCGATCGTGTTGGACGTGGAGGAAGAAGAGGAGGTGCGCGAAAAACCGGAGAACAGCAGAGGACGGAGTTCGCCCATCCCGAAAGCCCGACCATGGAGAAAACTGTGTCGCTTCCCAACAATCTGTCATTCCCACCAAGAATCACAACCTGTCAGGTTCCCAACTGTAGTTGATGAGTTCAGAAGTGTTCAATAGATCGACCAGTCTGAAGTCTAAAGTCCCGACGTCGCACGAGTCCCACCGACGGGTGCCAGGTTGAGTCGGTCGCCCACCTGTCGGGGACGCGCTGAATGCGCGACGCGTGGGTGAAAGCGAGTGACGCCGCGGGACGCGGAGCGTTCCACCGAGGCCGAAGTAAGCGAAGCGTTGCGTCGGGTCTCCAGTAGCCTCGAGACCCGACGCAACGAGTTGCTTTGGACACGATGACCCAGCGCAACGAGCCTGGCATAGCCCATTTCTTTGCAGATTCTGAAGCGCAATTGTTGCATTTGGGTAGTAAGGCACTTGTTATTACTAGCGTGGCACTTGTTTCTATTAGCTTCTTGATACTACTAGTAAGGCACTTGGTACTACTGCATTTGGGTGCTTTTGGTTGGATGCGAAGAAATGGCCTCACATTTTTTTGACAAGTTTGAATGTTAAGACACCGCTCCTAACGTGACCTTAGGACTTCTTGCCTTCTTGCAATTGAATTTACAAAATGAATGCGCACAATGGGTTCTGCATTTATATTTATGTTTCCTGTGCCCATTGGAGGGAACGGTGCATTTGTGCTTCTTCGTTGAAGCTGCTGCGTGGTTTTCATCCTGGCCATTTCGGACGTTTTCCTTGTCATGTTATATAGTGTGTTCTTTGAATTGACATATTAATATTTTGTAATATATTCTAACAATTTCTACTTCCTTTCAGGCCTGCGAACTTCTTACACTGCAGTACATCTGGGTGCTTTTTTGGGGCACCACTTCTACCACTTTACATCATTCCTTGAGCACCGATTTAATGCCAAGACCTGGTGCCAAATCTTGCCGATGAACAACGGGCCCCTTGAAAACAAGGGTCGCCCGGTTTATTCGGGACCTGCTCTTCAGCCACCGAAAGTTCGGTGGTCTCAAGAAGACAGGGCCATCGACGACAGATGATGGAAGCTTCAGAGTGCAAAGGCAAAATTACACCAATAGATGTATAATTAATAGTAATTACTTGCTTTCGTATTGCAGGTCGTTATGCTATTGACATATTGACATGTAAAATCATGTAAAAAGTTGGTTGCACATGATCGATAGTATATAACACCGCGCCATGAGCTCATATTGCACATATTGAATACAAATTGAACATTTTTCTAGAACGACATTGATGACTGGTACCATCAATTTTGATTGTTTGGTCTCTCGGGATTTCTTTAAACTATCCTGAACGTTTGCCCTCTTCTGTTCAGCTCCCCTTGCCGCCGTCTTGCACTCCCCACTCCCGCAGACTCC
Organism: Durusdinium trenchii; assembly: GCA_963970005.1. NCBI lineage: Eukaryota > Dinophyceae > Suessiales > Symbiodiniaceae > Durusdinium > Durusdinium trenchii. The sequence continues at coordinate 608,020 of CAXAMN010022095.1, read as the reverse complement.
CGCACTGCCTTGGGTGAGTGACTCGCGCCTGGAGATTGGTGGCCTGTTCCGGACACGTTTGTTTGTTTGGTGGCCTGTTTGGATGGGAAAACTATGGCCGAAGATCCAGAATCAAACAAAAGGATCAAACAAAGGTGCTTCCGCTTCGGTGGTACACCACTGGAAATGGGCGGCTTATTCACAGTTCTTGTTTCTTTGCCGGTTTCATTTGTAGTGAGAACCTCTTAACTTGATGTGTATGGAAACTGCTAGTGAAACTGCTGTGTACGTTCTGCTAATTCTGGACACTCTAGGGTTGATAAGTGTGGACGTTTCACTGCTTTCCTGAAGAGTTGTGTAGTCCTTCTCCAATTTTGAATGTTTCAGGCCCATGTGGATGCTGCCGACGATCAGTTTCTTTCCGTTTTACTCCTTCAGGATGTCTTCAAATCCCATGATGTCAGTCGCTGATGGTGATTGCAAGTTGAGTCAAGAGGACACTGAGATTTCAAGCTCTTGTGGATTCTTGTGTTATTTTTTGCACACAATCTTCTGGTATAGACACATGTCCTGAGGGTGACGACCATCCTTTTGCATCAATAGCAGCCGCTTTGTCTCCTGACAGTCCTCTGCCATGATGGTCATGTTCCAGCACAGGTGAGAGGGAGAACGGCCACGTCATGCCGGGGAACCTTTGAGGGGATCCGCATCCAGTGCGATGGCTAGTTCCGGGCCGCTTGCTGTATTGCTGGTTGCGTGGCAGTGGGGAGTGCAGTATACTGACGTGCGTTACCGCATTGGCGTCGGTCAGCGACCTCTTGCGTGCGAGCAGCGCACGACAGCGGTGGCGCTCGACCGCCACACTCAGGCAAGGCTTCAAAAGGACTAGATCAGCAGCTCCAAATCGCGGCGCAAGGAGCTTTGTCAAAAGTTGGATGTAGCCCAAGGAATCGAGAAAGCCTTGGAGAAGGCTTTTGTAGCTTTGAGACCTTTCATTTGCTCCAGTGAGCTAGTGCATGTCCGCAGTGCTTCTTTAGAGTGTTTTTGCGGGAAAACTCATCCTAGGCTTGAGCCAAGGCAGAAGTGAGTGCTGCAGTTGGCACTTCCGACAGGTGATTGCTTTATGTTGCCAATGCAAGCAGCTCGCTTTTGGAATACTCCCGGCGCTTCAACAAACAGCTCCCTGAAACAGCTATTGGCTGTGCTAAAATCCATGGAGTTCACGTCGCTAGCATCATGCCCAAATACATCTCATCCAGCTCTATGTAAGCATCCAAAAAAACACACGTGGCATCACACACGTGGCATCACATGGCTACCAAGCGCCAAAAGATACGTACCAAACGCATCCAAACGCACTATATAGATTCTCTCTAAGAAGACGAACGCTACAGCAAGGCCCTTGGAAGAAGAGAAACCAAGAATCACACACACACCACTTCACCACTGCACCAGTCCCGACTCGGGAAGAGCTGGACGACGGGACGACTTGGGTTAGGACGCTCGCTTCCCGAACGGAGCTTCCCGCGCCATGGCCCGATGTCCCGCCCGGGCGGCCGCGCGAGTCGCAAGGCGGAACGGAGCGCGGAAGAGGCGAGCAGGGAGAGGATGGGTTTGGAGATGGCTTTGGAGTGAGGAGTGAGATGGAGTGAGGATGTTGTGTGATTTCAGACGTTGGGAGATGGCTTTGGAGGATGGTTTGCATGTTCTCGACGTCCAGATTTCTCACCTACAAACATTCACACATGATGTATATACATGTATGATGCTGATGACTGGAGCTCAGAATGATCACAAGATATTACGAGAAGCAAGTTTGCATGGACAAGAATGAACGTCAAGTCCGCCCTGCGGACTGGAGATGACTGGAAGCACCGGAAGCTTTGTGTGGCTGAGCTTTCAAGGCAGAAAAGAATCTACTTGAACTTCGAAAGAAGACCGGAGTTGGAGGGCTCTCTGCAAGCTGCCCCAGTCAAAGATTTGTTTTTTACAGCTGGGAGAGTGGGAAGATCTTGGATGGTTGCTTGACATTGAACTCCGAGCCAATTACTCTCCAGTCCAATCCAGAAGATCCCGAATTGAACAAATCGATTTCCAAATCGTCATCCCATCCTTAGTCCCTTAGTCATCCTTAGAGCCTTAGACAACCTCTTCGAGTTTCAGTCCCCTCAAACTTCTGTTTGGATCTCCGGCTCAGGCTGAGACAGACTCCGATGACTCGCAGGACGCATACGAAAGACCGTTTTGACGGGTTCGGCCAGTCAAATGAGTTGGTTTCCGCGTTGACTCCCAACCCTGGATTCCATTCTCCCCAAATCTAGGCTTGGCAGTTGCAGATATATGTGTTTTTTTTCCCCTCGAGTTAGAGCAAAAACGCATCCCTTTTTGCTGGCTGTGATCCTGCATGGTACCTCGGCCTCAAGACGCAGAGAACAAAAACACGGTCCAGGTGAGCTGCGGTGAGAACCCGCAGAGAACCCTCCAGGAGATCCCCTCCGTGCCCTCCATGGTGGCAGCCGTGCAGAAGGAGATGACCAGCTTTCCCGCTGCACGGGGAGTGCAGGCGCTCGCGGCGCGCTTTCGCAGGTTCTGGCAACCTGAATTCCGCTAGGTTCTACGCCCAGCTGTTCTGTAAAGGCAACAAAAACACTCAATTTAAGGGCTTTGAAGTGCCACAGCAAACAAAAAACCACCGGCGTTTGCCAGGAACATGGCTGTGCCATCATCCGAAACTTAGCATGCTCGGATGAGTGGTTGGTGGGGAGCCTCGGCATGCCTCAGCTGTGGGCTTGAAACGATCGGAGGGACTCTTCGTCATGTTTTTCATATATACTGTACACTTTACCCTTTATAATCTTTTTTCAAGTGTTAATTTCTTCCAAAAGAAGACATGAACATTATTGAACATATGACCGTCGCTGTGGATGGAACGGCTGCTCCTCAGCCTCAGTTCTTGTTAAGACTGTTAAGAAACCCTTTCTCCATCCAAGACTTCGAAGTCCCTGAGGACTACATCGAGAAGATTGATGGTCCAACATTGGTGATCTCGGCTCTTCATCGCTTTAAGTTGGCAGCTTCAGTTCAGGAGCGTCGAGCCGGCCCAGCCGACTGCGCGACCGAGCCGACGGGTTCGGACCGAGCTGCTTGGCAGCGCTCCGGGGCTCTCCAAGACACAGTGAAGGAGGTCTTTCTGTGTAGCGCGACGTTGGTCAAAGCGGTTCCATTCCATCTTTCTTCGTGTCGCGCGATGCGGGTTTTTTTCATCGGTGGCTGGGTCGAATGCCGCCCAGATTCGTTGATGTGAAGAACGTGCCATCTGAGTCTCTAGGAGGCCAAATTCACCTTTGAGCTTTTGTGGGAAAAGGAGACCTCAATCAATTGGAGGCGGCCCGCCCTTGGGTGGGTCCTTTTTTTGCCAGGAGCAAGGCTTGGGTGTGTGCGGATCTCAGAGCTGAGCGGAGAAACGGAAGTCTGGGGAGATCAGACGACCAGCGGTGACCAGCAGCGCGCGCTGGGCTGGCGCGCGCTGGGAGGGAGGGAGAAACGGATCCGAACACCGCAGCATGAGATGCTGAGATGCAGAGCTGCAGCAATTTTGGTTGCAAGGTGTGCCATTTTTTCGGACCTCGGTTTTTTTTCGGAGAAGCTTGGTGTCCAAAGCCGTTTTCTCAGCAGCCTGAGGCTCAGTAACCTCGCCAGCAGGGCAAAGCTCAGAGAGAGGCGAAGCGCGGTTTGCGTTGTGAACAAGTCGATCCCGGCCTGAACTGACCTAACTGTTGGTGGCCCCGGGGCTTTTGAACATTTGAGAAAATGTGGAACACCGTGGGACTGTGGGATAGGACCCAGTTATTCGTTTCTTAAAATTTGGTGATTTTTGGTGTTTGTTTTGGGACATGAGTTCGGAAGCTCCACTCCTTTTTGCATCTATACATCGAGGTATATAGATATCATGGGTCATGTGTCATTGAATTCCCCCTCCGCGTGCACAGGCTCTCGAGCCAAGCTGCGCTGTCCTTGGTTCAATCCGCGCTGTTTGAGTCTTGGCGAGCGATGGGGCCGTCGTCACACCATGAGGGACCTCCAGTTCGGTTTTGGCGATGGCCTCCACCCTAGTAGCGCCTCCAAGCTGATACCCGATGGCCTCCACCCTTTTGGGGATGGACTCAGTCTTGCAAGAGTTGCATCAGTTTTGCCTAAGGAACATGCAGATAAACCCGGTGTTTGCACACAAGCGTGTGGAGACCTCAGGAACGATTCGCTGGTTACTTGCAGTGATAGTGTGTCAACTATTGATGCCGCTCTGGACATGCTGATGTCGGAAGCACTCGAACACCAAACAACGGACACCCGGAGCGGCAGGTGCTGCACTTTGGAACCTCGTGGCGGATCACCAAGAAAATCAGGCCACGACAGTGGACAGTTCGGAGTTGTTTCAAATTTTCCGTGCCAAGAGCGATCTCTTCTGGAAAAGACAATAAAGATAACACAGAACAGCGAAAAGATATGTGTTTGACAAGATAATTATTATTGTTGTTTTCCGTTTCGTTTTGTGTGGTCCCCAAAAACGACTTAAAACGGAGCTCCTGTAGTCCACCCTCACCAGAGCATCGGTGGAAAGACCTTGGGAGGCGGCCGCCGATGAGCTGAGCATTTCGCAGAAGGTTTGCGAGGCCCATCCGCGCTCTGCATAGATATTCTTTGTTTTTGTCGCAGGGTTTGAAGGGAAGAGCTGAATGTTCTTGTGAGGTCATGGAAACTCATTCAGCTGACGAAGAGCTCCTGGAAAATGCCTACGGCGTTGGTGCCCTCAAGAGGGTTCGCTGTGCATCTTATTCACAGCGACGAGAAGCGACTCCACTCGTCCTGACGAACGCGACGCGCGGAAACCGTTCCGACTGACCTGACCGACTCTTTGACCGTTCGCCGTTCGATCGGGTGAGGCGATCAGTAACCTCGCCTCCTTCAACCAGAACAACAAGCAGGTCGAGCACGGCGGAGCGGAGCACGGCGGAGCCGAGCAGGGTTGGCGATGTTTCGGGGGCTTCGGCACAGAAATCGGGAGAACGAAGCAGCGAAGCAGCGAAAAAAGACACGATGTCTTTCTTTTTTTGGATTTCACCCCCTCCTTGAAACGACTGTTTAGAACTGGGGGGGCCCAACAAAAACATTGGGCATCCCCCTTCAGATCATTCAGATTCACGCAGCGGAACACGTTTTCTTTTTGCGTTTCAAGCTCAGATGGAGCCGCTTTGGCCGTCTCTTCATTCGTCGCACTCCGGCTGTCCGAGGCGGTCATCGATGTGAATGGGTCCATGGGCTCAGATCTTCACGCACTTGTGGAGTCGAACCACCAAAAAGACACGAGCTCGAGCGAGCTGAAGCGATTGGGGAGGATGCTCGGATCGATCACATCTTCAGTCACCGACCTTTTGGATCTCTGAATCCACTGTTGTCCCCTGTCACCCCTTTCAGTCACCGCCCCCCGGCTCCAGAATTCGTTCCGACCCACCCAGGCTGGACAGTATTTGCCGCGGTCTGCTCTGGCTGGAGTTGGGCATTGGAACTGGTTGAGTGATTTTGTGTGAGTGTGTCCTTGATAACACTTCGAAGATTTGGGAAGAGTGGAACCAATAATGAATATCTGAATAACGTTAAACGACATGGACAATATGTATAAGGCAGGCAGGCTCATCCTTTTCGATGCTTCCAGCTTCTGGGGAGCTCTTGTGGTCTCTGATGTTTGTTTCGTCATCCGGATCTTGTGGCGTTGAACGATGGACGTCCTCCGCAGCGAGCGCCGCGCGCGCGTCAGGCATGCAAGGTCACCTCACCGTCACCGCCGTACGGGGGCCGAGACGAAGGGCAAAACGACGTGGAAAGAGGAGGGACAAACGGAAAGCGCTTGATACATGGGATTCTGCAGTGGTGTGCTGATGAAATGACCATAGCCAGACACTCCATGTATGGGCTTACGGCTTACTATACCGAGGTGGTTTCAGGGCAAAGTGTAATACACCTATAGGGTGTGCTCCATTACCGGTGACATTGCTAGTGATGCTCTTTGGTGTCCCCAACCAAGTCTTTGATCTCCAGGGGAGGCGAATGCGGACCTAGACCGTCTAGGACCATCTAGGATTTTCGAACAAGAGAGCATTTGCATAGTGAAGTGAGCCCCAGTGCAATTCGAAATTGGTTGTTGCAGGATTTCGGCTTACATGTTCTGAGAAAGGGGATGTGGGATTCACTTTTCCCTTTCCCATCTTTGTCCACTTCCATTTTACGTGCCGTGTCACCATACTGTTCTTGAGGGATCTCACAAAGACTGGTCATTGCTCGAGCTCGAACAATGTTTGAAGCCCATTGGCCAGAATTTGAGTGTGTCTCGTGTGTCACGAGCTCTCTCACCAGCAGAGCTCGTGGCGTGGCAATCGCGGACAAATACACATGGCAGTGGGTCATGACACCCGAAGCCTGGTTGACCTCCCTCACTATATAGTCTATTCTGTGGTCAACCAAGGTCCCCCGGTGCCAAATGACGCAAGCCCCATGTTCCTTCCTTCCTTCCTTCTGCCGAGGGACGTTCCTTCCTTCCGCCGTGCCCCTCCGAGGTTCAACGGCAGGGCTGTGCCGCGCTTTGGAGTTCCCCCCTGCCTGTACCGCTGGACGATGTCGAACCGCTCCGCGGTCGCGGACTCCGTGGTTCGCCGAAGCGCCAGGTTTGAGCGCCAACAGCGAAGCGGCACAGATTGCAGCGTTTGAAGCCAATGCCATTGCTGCTGCTCTGTTCTCAGCTACGAAGCAACCAAGTGACGGCTTGGTGGCCCTCAGTGAGCAATAGACATAATAGACCACAACCAAATGCTGGAGGGTTTCCCTATTAAAACACTATCCCATATTGACCACTGCGCCACTGCGGTCCAAGCGATTGCCATGACCCCGATGACATCGAGGTGTGTCAAGCGATGACATCGGAGCTTGTTGGGAGCTCATCGGGCGACCAGTCTTTTTTCTCAAACCGGTGGGAAACACCTCATGGGTTTGTTTGATAGCTCCTAGCAGGAAGCAAGTGACATGGCCGTTGAGCTAGGTTGTAGGATTTCAGACACCAAAGGTTCCTTCTTGTCCTTAGTTTCTAGATTATAAGCTTATAAGTCTAGATGCTTTTAGGCGTGTATCATGGCGCGACAGCTGGCGTGGCGGTGTTTTCTCATTTTTTTACTCATTGTTTTCTGTGCCAAGATGGACCCAAGCCTTCAGCAATGTGGCTGCGGGCTTTTGCGGAACCTCACCGTCAGCAACGACGATTACAAGGTGGGGTTTTCACCACCACCAGCACCCAAGGGCTAAGGGGTGGATTGCGACCTCACTGGTTTATCATCCAATGATTCTTGGCCGAAGTGAAGTGCCTATGGGCGAGACGCGATGGATCTCACCGCCGTCGTTCTCTCGTTTGGGGATGAGTTTTTTCGGCTGTGCTCTAAGTTGCCAAGTCCTTCTATGATGACATGGTAAAAAAGCTCGCTTGTGGTTAAACATATATATATATATATATCAATGGCAGACGGAAAAGGAGATTGGAGGTCATCGTTTTTGTTGGAGTCTGGAGGTCATCGCCGCTAGGTTTTGGCCAAAACATCGCTCTGGAACGACTCTGTTCCTCGGGTCCCGGTCGAGGTCCGTGCGGTGCGGCTGGGCTCGGCCGAACGCGCCCGGCAGCCCGGCCGGTACGGTCGATGCCGTCGATGCTGGAGCTTGGAGCTTGGTGGAGCTGACATGAAGGGCTCAACGAGGCGAGGCGAGGCATCCGAATGCGGACGTCAAGGATGGACGTCCATGGGAGTAAGTCATCAAGTCTGGGTCGTGTGTTTGTCATCGTGTTTGTCATCGTGTTTGCTCTATACGTACCAACCGGGTCATTTTGGCACACATTCTGTTAAACGAGTGTACAATTAAGCTGTAAGGAGGTGTGCGATGATTTTTGGGGAGGTTCTGAAGCAAAGAGGGCTGGCTACTCCGGTGTTTATGGATGTTTATGGGTCTGTTCATGGGTCCCAACGCGTTGAACCGATGCCAGTGGAGGTGCGAGTTGCGCTGAGGTGTGTGAAGCGCTTGCACGTCATGATGATGTGCGCGTGTGGCTCCTGCAAGACTTGGTCGACAGATGGACGACATGTTTTTTGTTTGTTCGGTTTGGGTGGGGCAAGACTGTTTGGCCAGAAACTGAGGAGTTCGCGTTATTGTTTCGAGAAAAAAACATGCAAATTGAGTTGTTTTCTTCGAGCAAATCAAGGGATGCCATGGATTTGGCCATGGAGTGGTCTCTTAGTTATTCTTAACCTGCCGAGTGGTCGAGTGGTCGAGTGGCGATCAGCAGCTGACCAGTTGAGAAACTCAGCGCCGCAGGCAAAGGCAGGCATGCGCTGTCTTGTTCAATTTGGCATCAGTGGGCTTGGAGGAGAGTGGGTTCCGAAGAACAAGCCGAAGCCCAGGGACGAGTCGGGACGAGTCGGGACGAGTCGGGACGAGTACGAAACGCTTGGCTTGGTTCGTTGGCCATGCCAGGTCCAATCAGTTGAGATGCCCATATGCAGCCTGTGATTTTCCACACCCAAGCATGCCATGATGAGCCCACAAGAAGCTACAAACGGGGCTCCTGGCCTCGCGACTCGAACGGAGCATTCTGACGAAAGCTTGGGACTCTGGGCACTGCACAGCGCTAGGAGTGCCACCAAGAGCTCCTGGACGCCGATGCCGTCAGCCGCCTCTGCACAGCGATTGCCAGCCGCATCAAGGAGCGCTGTAGACGTCGACGTCAAGGGTCTTGGCCAAACGTGTTGCGAAGGGCTTAGACTCAAAATGTATTGGACAAGTAACATCCTTTCTATTTTTTTTGGGGACCACTATGTGTACATCTTGATATCCTTTTAAACCACTTTAGACAGACTTTAGACACATGTATGTGGGTCACATCATGCGTGGGTGCTTCAGATTGCCAATGTAGCACACATCATCGACTGAGAGTTGCATTGAACTTTTATTTATACCAGGAGCCGACAGGGCCCTTCCCAACCAACTAACGACCTGGCAGTGAGGGTGCCATCGGACGGGCGACGCCAACGTCCGCCAGGACGTCTCGGTGGTGGAGCCTGCCGGGGATCCTGCGGAAAGCCCCTCATCCGCCGCGCCGATCCAACACGGGTGTTTCAATGTGTTTCACCAAGGCCTGTGGCGCTCTACGACTGCTGGCAGCGGGTGCCAAGGCCTGTGAAAAATGGTGTATAGAAGCTATAATTGAAGCTATAATTGAATCTTGCTTGGTTGGGGTCCCAAACTTCGTTGGAACAGGATGGGAAGCCAGGCAGGGACTGAGCTCAGTTCGTCATCTCGTCATCACGGCGTCAGCTGGTCGGTTCAGCTGAGTCGGATTCGAAAGCAGGTGCGGCGAAGCACATGTTGGAGGAAGAGATGGCACGAAGACCAAGACACCACCAAGACCTCTGTCTCAACAGCTCCAAGACCTCCTTCGGTTGGCTGATAAGGGTCGGCTGGTTGGGTTCTTTCGCTGATGTGCAACATGTGATTCAGGCCTCCTTCGCCAACCCGGACGTGAACTTGGTGTTTGGGACTCAGCACGTTTACAAGAAAAACGGAGGTGACTCCGCTGAAATCTTTCAGATCAGTTTGGAGACGTCTTCCAAGCTTACATAGGCATGTATGGCATATATGTATGGCTTCATTTACTTCACATGATGGTCTTTGAGGCAACGCCAGTGTTTGGAAGCTCTTCGCCATGCGTTGGCCACTGAGTCGACTCCTTCGTCGTGCGGCCATCGCCACGCCACCCTCGATGAGGTGCTCTTGGGAGTCGGGCGCTGCCACCGTGGAGGCCCATCGTGGTGCTTTGGCCACCTGCCGGGCCATGAGCAGGTGGGAGCAGGGCCAAGCACCGTGGTGCTTAATTACGTGTGTGAACGGAAGGGCTTTGGGTCGTTTGGGGTTGAAACGAGATCCACGAGATCCGGAGGAGGATAGACCGGATAGGCACCCAGCCCTTTCGCAGAAGTGAAGGATAGATGTTACATGTGTTACATGTCAGGTGCGCGATCCTTTCATTTCGGTTTCTGCGGTCCTGGAGGCATTGGCAAGATGCACTCATCCAGGAACGTGGCTGTGGGATCTTCCAAGGCGCGACCATTCTTGAAGCTACGAACGGGGCGCTCCTGGCATTACTACTATAGTAACAAGATGTAACAAGCAGCTACGAACGCAACTAGTAACAAAGGGCATTACTACTCGTAGCAAATAGCGTTCAACTTTTTTTTGACAGACAAAAAGAAACGGATCAGGTCGTTCCATTCATTCTGTTCAGTTTCTTTGGTCAACCCAAAATCAGTCCGATTCCATGACCCACAACCATATCTCTTATGCCAACGCTACTAGGGTGGAGGCCATCGCCAGCAGGTTGTTCTTTATCAAGTTTTCTTCGCTATTTGTTGTCTCATTCCTCAAAGATTCTTCCACGAGTGCCGCCCCTGAGGCCTCGCCCAAGGAGCGGCGTTTTACCGGGGGTTGTCGCTCTCAAAAAGTGACAAAGTCTCGCTTGAAATGAGCAAAAAGAACGAAATGAGACCGGAATGCCATTGACCTTGTCCTATTTCCGACCGAGGAGCCCGCAAGGGTTGGAGCTCCCTCCTGGCAGCTGGAGGGTGCGGCTTGCCCAGCGGGGTCAGCTGCGCGCGTGGTCGGCTGCAACGTGGTCTGTCATTCTCCACATGCTTTTCATCCTGTCTTCTTGCTGGCTTGTTCAAGTTCCGGTTGAACACCAGATGGAACCGGGCTGAGGTTGAAGCAGGTTTGCCAGGCCATGAGGCAATTTCGCACGGTGCGAAGCTTGCAGATGGCTGCTTTCGAGGCGTGCGTCGACTTGGTGCTCTCTTGTGTATGCAGCGAGCGGCAAGGGTCCAAGACATCATGGAAGTGGAAAACCACCTGCTTGTACGGGAAATGGTCATCCAAGGGGCCGTGCCATCCACGTAACCATGAAGATTTCAGGGAGTGAGGTGTCTAATATATGAGGATATGTTTGAGTGAGGATCAGCTGGCTATAGTGACTGTGACACCTCCAAATCTGGAGAGGCTTTGCTCGCTCTGCCAAGTGAAGCCGCAAAGGAGGTCGAGGCCAATAAAGATCAATAAAGATCATATGAATCATTCGTCCAATCATTTGGCACATTATTCTGGCTTCTGATTGACTTGTTTCCTGCTCCTGCTCGGGCCAGGCGGCTGGCTGCCACCAGGAACTTTTGGCTTCAATGTCGGCCTATGGCAGTGATTTGCAGTTGCTGGTGGGTGGCCTAAGACGCAGGTCGCTAGTTACAGAGGTTTTTTGGCTCACACGGTCGAAGCGTCGAAGCAGTGCTGGCTTTCGAGGGTGTGGGCATGAGGTCAAAGGATGCGGTGCGGTGAGACTACTGGCATCTGGTTCGGTGGCACTCCAGGAATGCATGTATTTCTGTCAAGAATACAAGAAGCACAGGATTTTTCAGCGAAGCAAAGACAACTCAAAAGACTAAAAGCAAGTACGTCGATTCCGTCGATCCTTTTTTTGGAACGATGTATTTCATCAGGAGGCACGACAACCTTTGATGAGATACATCCAGGAGTTTCCAGATGAGGTGTGGATCGAGACGCGTTGCCTTTTGGATTCCGAAAAAAAAAGGACATGAGATAAAACATACCTTGGATTGGAAGTGTTTTTGAGTTCGTTTTGGGTTTGCCTTTTGCCTTTTGCATACGTTTGCCAAACCTTTGGCCAGGTTCCCTTGCTGGTCGCTAGCAGCAATGCCTTGGCGGAGATCAGCATGCATGAAGGGTTGCACGCCAGACACCAAGCTTCCATGTGAGTTGGTCTCAGAATGGGTCTATTTTCCACAACTCAGTTGCACCCACTTTCTTCATTGTCACACTGCGGTCTTCTTTAAAACAAAAGGAACGATGGAATGAAACCAGTCGACTCCGATGTCGACTCCGATGTCGATTCTCACCCGGGCCATTCTGCAAGTCGAGGTCCTTGATCGATCCTTTGTTCAAGGCATCTCCAACTTTCTGGTTGGGACACCCAGCATCCAACGTCATCTCATTGGAAGAAGGGGGGCTGTTTTCGTCTCGCTCCCTTTTTTGGGTTTCTGAACCGCTTCGAAGCAGCGAAGAGGCGAGACGGTGGAACCCACCCACCCCAGTGATCCGAACGGATGTTCCCGTGACCATTGGTTCGGTCGGTTTCATAAGGTGGAGAGCTCCTTTGTTGGATGTGAACGTGGGCTCTTGTGGAGGTCTCCAGTCGGTCACAAGGTGTCTTCCAGACCTCCTGGAAGAGGGCGATACAGGAGAAGAGACCTCTTGAAGAGTGCCGGGAAACCGCTCACGGTTGTTGGGAAACCGCTCTCAGGGTGTGGTCGCGTGAATCGTGGTCTTTCGTGGTCGTGGATCGTGGTGCCGCACGAACGGCTGGTGATCAGGTGGCGCATAAGAAAGATGCCCAAGCACAGGCGATGGCCGTCAGTATGGGCGAGTAATTAGTGGAGTCGTCATATGAAGACATTGAATTCGGTTGAAGTGAGGGGCGACGGAGTAGTAGGGCGTGTGGCACAAGTCCAGTTCGACCGGAGAATGTGATGCTCACAAGATCTCACAATGCTCACCCAAGTTTCTTCGCTCACCCCTTGGGTGTCTCATGTCACCCATGGTCACACTGAAGCTGAAGTGCCTGGCTCAAAGCCCACCCAAATCCATCCCAATTGTCCCCCCAACGGTTTTCCATTCTCACCAGCGGTGCGTCCACGGTTTCTCTCCCCCCAGAGGTGCGTCCACGGTTGCGTGGCCCCCAACGACCTCGGATCGCTGCCCTCGGACCGTGAGGCCGCCGGAATGAACGGCTTCCGCGCCATGGCCACCGTGGGCCCGGCGGCCGAGGATGGCCCGAACGTCCGTGGAGGTGATGAGAGGTGATGAGAGGTGAAGACGGAGGGAGTTTCACAGGTTTTGGGAATACGACTTTGGAGGGGTTTCACCTGTTTTCACAGTTCCACATGTTTTGGGGCGGAAAGAACATGAAAGAACGACCTCACAGATTGACCAGTGACCAATTGTCCATGATTTGGTTGAGTATCTTGTAGATCGGTGGATCATATTAGTATAAATATGTCCTCACAAAAAAGACTCATAAGAACCAAGACTTAGATAAACTCTATAGAGCGATGCTCTTCCATTGATCCCAGCATGTCCCAAGAACTTGGGCTCAAAATGACCACCTGCACCTCTCGGAGCTTCTCGTGATCACCGGCAACCCGCAGTCCGGAACTCGCAGCGAGTTGCGCAAGGAAGGAAGCTTCCAAAGCGGCTGAGGAATCCAGTATACCCTGCCTGGAACAATCATGGGAAGTGGAAAACCACCACCTGCTGGGCATTCGGAACTGTCCTCCGAACTCAAGGGCCCTTGTACTGGCCCTCAAGGGCCCTTGTCCTTCCACGTCACCATGGGTGTTTTTTGGATTTCGTGTACAACGGCTTCGCTTCATCTCAGTCACTGCACGCGAACGACGACTCTCGCGGAGCGAGCCTGGCTGGTGCAGATGGCGTGAGTGGCGGAGTACCATCAAGAAGTCTTAAAGACTGGCTGGCGCAAGAACAGCACACTGCATGCAGCGTGCTAGGAAGAGTGGCCTGTGTTTGCCTGAAATGGCCCGCTGAAATGACCATGACGGAAGTTGTGCGACTGCTGCTTGAGGCTAGTGCTGCTCCAATCACACGGAAGCGAAGCAACCGCTGGAGAAAGGGGGAAGAACACATGTCACGCGGTCACGCTGCTTGGCCGCTCTTGTTTTCTTTGATCACTGTTTGGCAGTATACACAGGATATTCGGAGAATCCAGCAATCAAAGGATGCAACGAATGCTGCAGCATGGTACAGCTGTGGCTGAACTGGTCGAGCGTTCACTGCTTGAAGAACATCACTGGGCGTGCGAAGAGGCCGGAGGCACCTCCGTCTCCCCGTCGCCTTGGACCTCGACCTCTGGACAGTCCATCCACGTTGGGAAAGCAGTTCTGAATGGGGAACCCGCTGAAAAACGACTTGCTCAACGCCTCTGAGGCTCCAGAGATGGTCGTAAACCAGCGCGCCGCGCCCGAGGTGCTTCGAGCCTGGAAGCGGCGCTGGAGGCGCGGTGCATCGAACGGGCACGTCCGGGCATCCCAGTGGAGGACGGAGCGCGGGGGATGTTGGTTGGGAGAAGGGACAGGTAGTTCGTCATGGTTAAATGTGTTGTTGTTTTGTATTTGACGTGGTCTTTTTTTGGATGAAAAGACTGGATCATTGAATAGATTTTAGTATATTTTAATAAGTCTAATCTAAAAATTGGTCTTCAGTTCTTTTGTTGCTTTCTCGAAGGTGAGAAGAGGTGAGAACCACACAGGTGGGAGTGAAGGGGGAACTGGAACATGAAAGGAGTGCCTACCTTGCACAAGCACTGCAGCCAATGACTGGGGTCTCCCAAAACGCCGGGGGTGAAAAGAGAAAGGCTGAGCCATGTTCGGCTGGCCACCTTCCGACGTGTTGATTCGGCCTCGTGTTGATTCGGGTGAACGAAGGCATGGCTTTGCTGGATCACAAGGACCACGAGGCGCGGAGCCCACGTCTGCTTCGGGAGGTTCTTTGGGTCGCCGCTTGTGAAGCGAGCCGCGCACGGGAACAAGGGAGGTTTGACAGAAATCGATTCGGGTCGTTCCAGGAGGTGCAATCGAGAGGACTGGATCTCCTGCAGAGAGCGCCTCGGCGGAGCCGGAGCCAAGGGGCAGCAAGGCCACAAAGGGAATGAGAGAATGACCCCTCACTATATAGATACCGGATCCATTCCCTCATTCCTTTACTAAGTACATCTAAGCACCACTCAGCAGTTCATGAAGTTTCATCAAATTGATCATTGACATGAGTGCTTCGGAGTGCTTGGCAGCTGCAAGGTTGCAGCTTACAACACCAATATGCGTCGGGGCTGCCAAGTGGTTGCACGGCAGTCAAGATAGTCGTCAGACAGCTCGACTTGTTTGAAGGCTCAACTCATCTCAACTCCATGGCATGTTTGGGATAGTTTGGGGTCAAAATGGTTTTGACAGCGAGGTTGATGACCGTTCCAGTGGTAGCTGCAGAACCTTGCATCCAAGTAAAGCATCCAAGTAAGTAAAGCATATATCATTCATGAGTGTATTGAAAGAGGGCAACCTCCCACATACACCCTGGAAGATCACAACTACTATGTTGAAGTTGGTCTCTTTGTCCAAAAACACACCCAAACGTCTCACACAAAACCAACGTACAAACCCAAGAGCCCCAGCCTCCCCTGACCGCTGGCTGGATCCGACTTCATCGGACGCTGCCGACTTCAGGTGACCTCATCATCGAAGCAGGCTTGTACCCCATCGTCTTCGATGCGCAGGCGGCGGCGGCACCGCGCTCGGCACCGCGCCGATCCGCGCGGATCGCGCTCGTCGCGGGCGATCGTCGGGCGGGGCCATGGAAGCCAGCTGGTTCAGTTCGTGACCGACCAGACCATCCCGAACTGAACGGTCTAACGGTTGCTTCGGTCACCTTTTCAGAGCAGGACTTGTCAGGTCGGTCACTGCATTGGACTCCAACGTGTTCATTGGAACGTCGCCATCTCCGTGTCACTGAGTGGTGTCCCCTCGCCGTGGCGACCGGCGAGGAGACCTGCAAAGCCAGCGCGGAGGCACGCTATGGCACGGCATCGCCCAGCGCCAGTAGCAAGGTGCATGGCTACTTAGCAACAAGCGCATTACTAGTAGCAAGAAGCTACTACTTGTAGTAGAGAACAGCAAAAATAAAAGTAAAAGATTGGACATCTGGATTGGCATCCCGCCTGACCTGACATGACTAACCGAACTTCGGAGTTCCATCGAACTTCCGTGACCGACCAAACATTTGGGCCTGGCTTGTGACCTGAAAGTGGGGGATCAAGTTCGGAGTCAAGTTCGGTCACGAACGGAAGATCCAGGTCGAACGAAAAGGTTGCACGCTTGCACGTTGACTTCAAACTGCATCCTCCGGCCGTACGGTGTTGGAGCCCCCCAGGCCCTTGCCCTTGTCCTTCACACGGACAATCAAGAAGAATGGCGCGAACTGGCCATCCATTCGTCTCAATTGTTTGGACCGGATGTAATTCGTTCCCCGATGCAACCACGGAACGGCAGGTTTGCCGCCAAAGCATCCGTGCTGCTGGGACCCTCTTGGGCTTTGTCACGGCCAAGCCCAGCCAACAGGACTTTGTTCGCACGAGCCGTGGAAAGCGCACGAGGCTTTTTGGCTGAGCGTTTCAGTCCAAGTGGGAATATGAGTCAAATCAAGGTGCCTGAGTGGATGCTCCTGGTGCTTGGGGTGGGATTTCAGAAATGCTTTGCGATCGATTGAGTCATTTGCTTGAGTTACCTGTGGTCCAGTGGCAGCCAAACTTTGCATCGCGGACTGCGCAGCGCAGGAAGAGCGCAAGATGCAAAGCGCCTGGGTGCCCCAAGACGCTCAAAGGAAGCTCCGGAATAGTGGACCTGTTGAAACATGTTGATAAGCGCTTCATGAGTGGAACAAACCCAGCACAGCTGCTAAGATGGAGAACAGACCTCCGATTGGGACCCGTTTTGGTGGTACCGAACGCCGCATTCACTTGGAACCTGCGGCCTTGGAACCCCGCCGCGCTGAGCCGGATCGCTCCGAGGCCAAATCCAAAACAGCCCAGGCGTCGTCCGTTCGCGGTCGAAGGTCCGGGTGCAGCGCATTCGAGCAGCGCAAGCCGGCGCTTGCGCTCAGAGTTCTCTGAACTTGGGTATTTGTCTTGTTTGCAGGCTGCCAGCCAGCCAGTCTCTTAGTCTCTCAGTCTTTGATGCTTTGATCCTTTACCTGATCCTTAATGTATACATTCTTGGACCAATATTCTTGGGAGCCACTGGCCAAACTCACTCACGGCCCCCCAAGAGCGCTGCTCCGCGCGGAGCGCGCTCTTCTTCTCTCTGAGGCAGAGAAGTGGAGCGCTGGCCTTTGGAAAGCTGATCAAAGAGACGGCGCGACGCCTCGGGGGTCCAAAGACGTCCCTCCTGAACAGTCCCTCCGGGTTTCATGGTGTTTCAGAGCGTCTCAAGTTGGATGGGACTGCAGTACATCAACCTGTATCCAGAATGGCTCATTTCATGGGTGCAAGTCATGACGTATTTGACTCCTAGGCTAGCTTGGGGGTGACATGAAGATTTTACATGTTGGCAGTTTCTTTTCCATTTTGAAGGAGATCTCTATCTTAGTTCTGCTAAGGATCTGGTGGAATTCGCCATACGCGCTTGGGTGCTCAGCTGCCTTGGTTCCTTTTTCTAGGCCCAAGGTGGATTCTTTTTCCACGCCCCAACTCATTGTGTCCAGCCGATGAGGTGGAAAAGCTCATGCAGCACCACAAGCACAGTAGCCTCTTCCTGCAAGATGCTTGTCTCGTGCACGCTACTCAGTACAGCGCGCATGCTTTTACCACTGAGCGGAACTGAGAGTGGGACTGAATCGGCGGGAGGTTCCAATGGCATCCGATGTCAAAAGAAGGTTCGGTTCCTGTGTAAAAACCGGCATGAACTGCGCCTGGATGATGCAACATTTTCGCTTCAAGCTAACGCATTTTGATGCAGACTTTGTTTGCCAAAACCAGTTGTGTCCAGTTGCGATGATGTGCCCAGCATGCTTCGCAGGGAGGCTTTGACATCTCTTTGGCCTCTGCGCTACGCTGTCCTCACACTCTGCATTTGCTCGGCACACAGTCCAGATGCGGCCAGTCCTGCGGAGAGCTCGGAGAGCTCGGTCCGGACGCCGATCGGAGCCAGCCACTTAGAGACCTTTGGATCCGCTGACGCGGCCGGTGCCGGTGCTGGGACCCGCGGTGCCCGCGGTGGCCTAGGCTTCGATGGGGCGGACCTGGCGCGGGTCCGTGAGACCATGGGTTCTGTGACTTCAGGAGACGCCGTAGGGGAAGAGGAGGACGCCGCGGAGATGGGCATGGCCGCAGACTTGCTGAGAGGAGTTGGGGAGGTGCTGAAGAGTCTCCGGGAATCTGCCAGAATCAATGAGTTGTCCCTGCTGAGCTTGACGCAGAAGTTGCGCCAAAAGACCAGCCGGACCCGTGGGTCCATTGAACAGAAGAACAGCAGCAAGCCGCTTGCTCGCTCTGGATCAGATGTGCTGGGAAAGGAACATAATCAAGCGAAGTACCACTTGAAACAGGTCACGTCTGGACTTGAAGGCTTGACCGATATTGCCAATAGCGTGGAGGATGCAAAGGATGATGCGTCGACGAAAGCGCAGACAGCCTGGGACTTAGAAACCTTTAGACACAGTTCCGCATACATCCGCATACCACTCTGTTGAGAGCATGCTTGATACTTCTACTGACTTCTACTTGGGTTGGATTTTGCTATTTTGCAGCTTCGCCCAAATTGATCAGTTCATTTGCCTCTTGGATCCTCTTAGATCGTCTTGGCCTAGGTCGACCGAGCCTTCCAGGTGCATCAAGAAACCTTGCAGGACATGAGACGAGCCATTGACCATCTGGCCATTTCTGCTGAGAAGTATCAGCTGGATGTGCTGAAGTTCTTTGCAACGCAAGAAAAGGCAGACAGGTTCTCACCCCTGGCAGTAGCAGCCGCTGGAGATTGATCTGCGAAGTATGGCAGTCCTGCGAGCCCCCGCGCTAAAAAGACATGCTCCGGGGTTGTGCTTGGAGCAAGAGCCTTTTCCAGGCCAACATACGGTGGTGGTGCACAGGAAGTTGATCATGAAGCCCAAGTTTATTTGTGCAGATGATGTTTACATGCAAAAATTGAGCTCTTCTTTCATATCAGGCTTACAAAGCCATATGTTGGAGCCCCGCTGTCCCTCTGAATTGAGCCTTTCGACCACCCGCGTGACCCACACTCAGTTGCGTGCCTATGCGCACGTGCCGATGTGTAGGATCATCCATGCCAGCTGAGGTTACGCTCCCTGGCTGAATCCTCTGATGACGGATTGAAGGCCGGCTTGAAGTCCTTGTGGCACCTTCGTGGTGGGACGAGGTGGAAGGCTTGTCCGGTTTGACGAGGGGGTTCTGGTGAAAACGGAGAGAAGCGGTATGTTCTGGTGAAGCATTCTAACCTTTGCACCCTAGAAGATCCAGAAGAAATACAGCTGAACATGCCTGAAGGAAATATTGGTTTTTGAAACACGCAACCCTTTTTGACAGATCTCCTTATTATAACCTTAACCCTCATGCGCATGGCCCGCGCATGTGTTGTTTCTCTTTCCTTCCTTGGAAGGCTGTGCAGTCCGCTGGAGTCCTTCAAACGCTGATGGCCTCGTTGCAGAAGCATAAACGTCAAGATCTCAGATTCTTGAATTGGCCGCTGCCGCTACGTTACGTGTTGTGCACGCCTGCAAAAAGGGAGCACAGTCAGCAAAAGAAGAGCCTGGATCCGTCATGTGTTCAAGTGGTTGAATTTGATTTTTTATTCTTATTTCATTGACCTACTGTACAAAGCCACGCCGAGAATGGTTGTACATGACGATCAGCAAACGTCCAGTGACTGGTGGTGATCTCTTCCGTCCATGTCCCTCCATTTTGCCTAAAATCGGTCTTTGATTCGATCAGCTAGAGAAGTTCGGCAGCAAACCCATGAATTTCTTCATCCCGCCCACGAGCCACTGCATGATGAGCCACTGCATGAGGAGCCACTGCACCTTTCATCTGAAAGAGCCAGCTGACCCAAGTCTTCCAGAAAGAGCGATCTAGGTGTGATCTATGCCCTTTTTCATGCACCGCCAGACCCCTCCTTTCTCGCCCTGGCGCCCACCCAAGCAGGTCAGTATCTCTTGGTTCGAACCTTCGAGGAAATCCGAACGCCTCTCCAACTCTCAGCCTCCCATCACTCTTTGAGCATCACTCAATCCCAATTCCTCGATCATCTCATCCATTCTGCCCCAAAAAATACCAAGTCCAGCGCCTCCGAGTCCGGTTTGGCCCGGCCTAGTCATGGTCAAGTCTCAGGTTCCGAGGCGGTGAATTTCCATGGCTTTCGAGTGCTGTGGGGTCCGGCCCTCAGACACGGCCACCCGGTGCGTGCGGCGTGCGAGCTTCCGTGCCGAACGCTTCGGCGGTGGGTGGGTGGGGTGTTTTCTCCAAAGGTGGACACCTAACCAGGCCAAGTTCAGAAGTTTATATGCTGTTCATTGATGCATCTTTTCAAGAAATGGAGTGATGCGACTCTATGGTTTGGCATGTTAGTCTCTCCCCGTATCTCCAAGAGTTATAGCACTATAGTGACCAAACAGTTGGTCGTGCGCTCATGTGGGTCTCTCCCTAAAACAAGACCACTGACCTCCCCCCCCCTCCTTTCCTTCGCCTGGTTTCGCTCCCCGACGCGGTCACGCGCTCCGCCCGCCGAGGCCTTCTGTCCAGTTCCACGTCCCGACGCGCCGGTACCGAGAGACGCGCGGGAAGGTCGGGAGGCGCGGGAAGGTCGTGGGAGGATGGAAGAAACACCGTAGCAGAAGATTGGAGTAAAGAATTGTTCTTACGTTATATTACTCAATTCAGGTTACAAAAAGTAACACATCGTTGCTTTTTTACTATGAGGTGTTAACTAATTTGATGGTGACCCTGGAGTCAGGAGCCAGCACGCTGGCACCCCAAGACCCGAGGAGGGAGAAACGTTGAAGCGACTAAGCAAACGTTGAGGCTTCCCAATGAGTGGCTCATTGAAGGCAGCACTCAACTCATCAGCCCTGCCCTGACGAGTAATTCAGTACAGTACTAAGCGCCTAACTTCAGCTGGAGAAAAGCGGGATGACCCTTTCCACTGCCTCAACTGGCCTCAACCCATGCCCTCCGGCTCTCGATGTAATGCGATGTATGTTCACGGCTGAGGCGAAGCGTTGGAGGCAGACCGGGTGGTGGTTTTTGGAGAGGAAGCTGGGATGTCGCATGAGTGTGTACACCATGCTTTTCGCAGGATGGTTTGTCACATGGTTTGACCTTATGAATCGAAGGTAGTGATTCCTATTAGATTACTTTCTTTTGCACACTTGAGCATAAAGCTCACTCGAACGAGCAGAGTGAACCGTGGAGATCTTCATTCGCACCTTTTACTGCAGACGAAAGAAGAAGACCTTGGCTGGTGAACCGTGGGAAACGTGAATGAGTCCACCATAACCATATTGTTTGAACAAAGGTGAAACGTGAAGAGACGAGGTATGAAACCTTTTTGGGACCTTTGAGTAAAAATGGGAGAGATTTCACACCAGAACATGAGGAGATGGATTGAGTTCGTTTCCCCAGGAGAGGTGAAAACAGCTTGAGCCCCTTGGGCCCTGAGGATTGAAGTAGGAAAGAGAAAATCATATGAAATCTAAGTGCAGCACAACGTTTGTCCTCCATGTCGTGCGACTTTTCTGGGGCCATGGGGGCTTCCTAACTGCTTTGCTGGAGCACGTTCTTTGTCAACGATCAGGGCCAAGTTGGATCATATATGATCATATGGATGAGAACCAGGGATGATGGGGGCCAAGGATGGGCCAAGGGTTGGATGCCTCAAAGAAAACACACCATAAACTATTTCTTTTTACTAGTCTTCAAAAACCATGTTGTCGCCTGTTTTCTTGGTGTCACTCTCTTTCTACATCAGGCCGGAGTTGTGGAGTGGAGCACTGCGGCCTTGGCCCGCTTCATGGATTGCCCTGCCGTGCAGAGTGCCCTGCTGTTGGTCGTGAACCGCTTGTGTTTGAAGAATCCAGATGTCAAGGCGTGGAAAGCGGGAAGGTATGTGAAGGTTCTTGGACTATGTGACATATGGCTATCTACCAGGCTTTGGGGCTCCAGGTTTTGACCCGCAAACCATGCACATCATGTAACTCTCAAAGCTTTCAGGATTTATGACGTCTCAACATCTATTTCCATAAACGGACGTTCGGACCTGTCGCACAGCTCGCCAGCTCGCTTTCCTTCACCTGTCAGGTTGCCTACGTGAAGGCGAAGATTTTGCCACTGATCTGGCAGATCCTGGAGACCGAGAATCTCTTCCTTCGTGGCCGCTCCTTGGCGGTCCTGGCCACCCTGGCGAGCAACTGTTTTTCGGTGACGGAGGAGATGATGCAGATGGGCGCTTTAGAATTGGCGGTGGACATGCTGCAGTCACATACAGAGAATGCACAAATCCAAGGTCGCTCCATACAGATGCTTTGGGGTTTCATGCAGGTCAGTCGTGATCCACAAGTAGAGGAGATCTATACGGAAGAGATGTTGGACGTTGTGTTGACCTCCATCCAATCGCATGCGACGAAGGAACAGTTGCAAAGCTTCGCCTTGGGCTTTCTGTGGACCTTCACCTCTTCTTCACTTCGGAAGAGATGGCTCTTGGCACGCAAGGGCGTGGCGACGGTGTGCACGAGCTTGGAGGCATTTCCACATAGCTCCATGGTACAGAGGCATGGCCTGGAGGTGCTTCGGAGCATGTCCACCTCGGACGGGAGGACGGGTGGCCAAAAAGGGTGGGTGGGTCGGTGTCTTCGACCTAGAGTCCTAGAGTCCTAGAGTCATCGACCATCTTGTGTGCTTCTGTTTGGTGGCTTTCCCACCTTCTCTTTGGTCTTCTTATTTAATTTGTGTTCTTTCTGTTTTTGTTGGACCAGCACAGCCGCTTTCCAAAACCGCCCTGACTGGGCCGACCACAGCCGCTGCTCCGACCCGCAACGCAGTCGGCGCGACAGGAAGTGGGTGCTCTCGGATGGGCCCAGCGTGGAAGCGGTGACCGGTGCGCTGAAGCTTCTGCGGCACGACGCGGAGGTGATGGCCGCCGCGCTGGGGCTTTTGGGGAACTTGGCCTGTGGCAACGTGGAATTCAAGCGACGAGTCTTCAAAGAAGGCCTTTGCAACCAAGTTCTCGTGGTGATGGAAGAGCATGCCAGGGATGTGGCGGTTCAGGTTGGACAAACGCTTTTGACACAGACGACTCGTTTGGTTGGCGGATCTTTTGTGCCAGGCTCAGTGGATCGATCAAAATCCCCATTCCTTTGGGTCGAACACACAAGATTCACAAGATCTTCCTTGTTCCGCCACCATTCACCATCCAGCACCAATCCAACTATGAAAAGAAACATTAATGAAACTCTCCCTCCATCTTCACCGCTTTCCCCGTTTTCTTACTTCAAAATAGGCCGCCGCATTTTCTCCGCCGGACCCCCCCACCTGCGGGACCCCCCACCGCAGGTCTTGGGCACCTGGGCCTTGGGTGTCTTCGTGGGCCTCAGCCAGAAACGCGCACGGGAACTCTTCGAGCTGGGCGGCAAGGACGCTACTAGCTAGGGGCTCCTGGCATCGCGGAGCGATCGGACGCTACGAACGGGGCTCCTGGCTGTACTACTAGGAGCATCCTTACTACTAGTAACAAGAAGCTACTAGGGGCT
>CAXAMN010022095.1:554514-584511 GCA_963970005.1 Durusdinium trenchii | reverse complement strand
TCCTGGCATCGCTACTAGGAGCATCCTTACTACTAGTAACAAGAAGCATCAAGAATCAAGAAGCTATCTATATTCATTCCCATGAGATTCGCTGGGCGGCAAGGACCGGGTCTTCGCGGCCATGGCCGAGCACGCGCTGAACGACAGCATCCGGGTGCCGTAACGGGCGACCGCATGGGAGCGACCGCGTGGGTGGGTTGGGGTGCTGGAACTTGCCATGCGCAAACAGCGGTTTTTTGCAGTCGCCACGTCGCCGTCGGAGGGTTTGAGCCTCTCCTCTCTCTGACTCACTCACTCCCTCACTCGCTCACTCACTCCCTCACTCGCTCACTCCCTCACTCACTCGCTCACTCCCTCACTCACTCACTCACTCACTCCCTCACTCACTCACTCCCTCTCACTCTCACTCTCACTCGCTCACTCGCTCACTCTCACTCTCACTCTCACTCTCACTCTCACTCTCACTCTCACCCTCACTGACTCCCTCACTCCCTCACTCGCTCGCTCACTCACTCCCTCACTCACTCGCTCGCTCACTCACTCACTCACTCACTCACTCACTCACTCTCTCACTCTCTCACTCTCTCACTCTCTCTCTCTCTCTATCGGGCAGAAGATGTGGGGATGCTGCACCATTTTTGGTCTAAAGCTTGTTGATGAAGACTCAGCAACAAAGCACTGGTCTCAACTGATGACCAGTGAAGACCGTTGACCATTGACAACTCATTAAGTCATTGATGACTCATTGATAACCATTGACGACTCATTGATGACCATGCTTCTAGCTTGTCTTCTACTATCGAGTTTGATTTCTGCTGATCATTGCCTGGAATTGGTTGATTATGGTTGATGGATGACCATGTACCAGTTCTTTTTCTCCAAGCATGAATGTCTTCATTCTCCTGAGACATGTCTTTGTTCGGCGTGATCCCTTCGAGGCCTATGGCCCACTTTTGGTTCGGCGCCTGGAACTGGTGCAGGAGATGACGGTGAACGCGGCCAACATGGAGGATCAGGAGCAGCGGAACGTGGAACAACAGCGGAACGTGTGACCATGCGCCCGTCGAAGGGTGAAAAAGTGTTCTCCAAATCTTACGTAAGGTTTCTTGTTGTCGTTAACAGCGCTTGCAGTTGCTGTTGCGTTTGGGAACCACATCGAGAATTAATGATAATCATATGTTCTTCTGGTCGTCCTGGTCATTTTGTTCTTTTGGGCTGGAACCATGGCCCATGGTTTTCAGGAGTTGGAAGCTGAGGAGTTGGATGTCGCACCCAGCCACTCCCAGCCATCGGGCTCTGTGACTCACCGATCGAACTCTGAAGGGGGCTAAGATGGCGGAGCACCACACACTAATCAAAGGTGAAGCGATGGCGATCGATGGTGAAGGGTGAGAAGATCTATAAGATATAGTTTGTTCATGAACTTGCGTCCTGAGTCCGTCCTCTATATCTAGCAGGTCCATCAACCACCTCAGTGCGCTGCTCCCGGCGCTGCTGTCTGCATCTCCGGGACCTGGTCAACACTCTCTGCGAGTTCAGCGAATTTCAGCAAGGCACACGGGCACTGTGGGTCTGTTCTACCAACTTTAATCGGAAGAGTGTGGGTGTCTACAGGTGTCTACAGGTCTCTCTACAGGTCTCTCTACAGGTGTCCATACTGTACCTGCAGATCTTGTTGTTTTGTTTTTTTTTCTATTTTTTCAATTTATAACATATAGTAACAGTAGGTCCTTGAGTTTTGACTTCCACATCCACAGGAAATCATCCACTCCGCTTATGTTCCGATTGCGCGGCTGCCATCCCGGCTGCGCCGATGGGCGGCTGCTTGGCAAGTGAGATGACGGCCGTGAAGTAAGGGCGGCGAACGAAGCAACGAAGCAAGTCGTATTGGTCGTGTTGGATAACACGTACCAAGGTTCAGTAGCATGTCAAAGCCAGAATCGTCGACAGTAAACCAGACACGAAACATCACTAAACATTAATAAACCATTCTGACGGTTAGGTAGATAAATGTATCCTTGCCTCAAGAAAATGTAGGCTGCCAAATGGCACAACAAGAGCAAGTCCCCGCCACTTGGACGTTGGTTCGCCAAGTCATGTTTTTCATTTGAAGCTTGATGAGTAGAGTCTTTTTCTGAGGATCGAGAGTCGGAGGTTCTGAGTCGAAGATTCCATCGAATCCGACGAGGATGGCCAGCTCCCGATGGCCACTGGATGTCAAACACGACGTGCCAAAGATGGCCAGAACCCGACGCCAAGTTTGGGCGTTGCGCTTTGGACCGAAAGGATCACTGCGGCCGGTCATCGTGTGGAGAATGACGACATGGCTTGTTTGGCACCCGAGAAAGCACGTGCTTCCTGCTGGAAGCAGGCCGTCTTGGAGTTGGAAACCATGGCCACCACAGCAGGCTGTCTTGGATGAACGCGCGCTGAGGATGGAACCGCTGGAAAGACCAAACGCTCCTTCCGTTGGACCAGCTGAGACTGAGATGCGGACCTTCGGATTTGGACGGATAGATGCCTGGAGAGAGGCCGGAACGCGGTGGACGCGCGTTCCTTCAGCCGCGCCTGCGCCGAACGCGGTTCCGATGCGGTGGAAGATGCGGTTCGGATCGCGCGTTCGGTGCGCGTGCGGCGGCAAAAAGGAAAGAATGTGTTATCGATCGATGTCATGGGATGATAAGAGTGCTCATCGAGTCACGGCAAGTCAGTCAGACTTTCTTTTTCTCTCTGCCCCACAATAAGGAAAAAGCACACAGGGTGTACAATATACAGAGTGAGATTGACTCAGACTCACAGACAGATGTGCAAATTACATTTCATCCTATCTCACTCTTGCTGAAACGAAACTGTACGTGGATTTAGTAGCTGTGGCTCAGTCCTCCAATTGCACTTGACGCCGTCCTTGTTCTCCGGTCGCTCCATGCAGAGGCAACTGTGACTGGTTGCCCTGCAGTGTTTCATGAGATATCGAACCAGTCGAGAACGACGTTCTCTTTCGCTCTATGCACTCTGAAGATCTGGCCACCCGGTGTGTTTCATGGTTTACCGTTTGCATCGTCTTGAGCCTTTACATCTCTGGTAATCTGGCCTATCATTGGCTGCTGAAGCCCTCGATCTCGTGGGCCTTGCTCTTCAACCTCACGTGGCTTCTGGCGCTGTGGAGCTACCTGCAGACCTCGCTCACCGACCCCGGCACGCCCCACAGCGCCGAGTGGCGCGACTGGGCCAAGGTTCGCCGAGGTGGACGCTCCGTGGAGCAATGGCAGAAAGAGGCCGAAGAGGCGCAGGCGCATGGAGCGTGAGATTCTTGGGTGAGGGGTGCAGATGAAACATGGGTGCGGAGATTCTTGCAGAGCTTATAGAGCTATTTATAGAGCTATAGTACTCAGGAGTTGTGGTTGTGGTTTCCTATTTAGGATGACCCATAGTTTATGTCTTGGAGGATGCAGAGGATGCATCTTCTGTTCTTCTTTGACATATTCCTTCCAGTTCTTGATCTTTTCAGAACTTTTGGGATATGGTTGCCCCATGTTCACCCCCAGACCCTTGTGTGATGGGCTTGCGGAGTTTATGGTGTGCCATGCTTTGCTCGGCCTAGACAAGGAGGCCTCCGGTACAGCACCTGTCCGGGGGTCGTGGAGGATGTCGGAGTGATCATTTCATCACTCGGACTTCAGTTCAAAGGCGGCTTTCATCCCCTGATCAGGTGACCCTCTAAGTGTCTATGGGCAGGCCCTCTACCCGAGAAATACCTCGATGTCTCTCTCAGAAAGGCGATAGCAAAGCCACAAGGGTGGGCCCATGGTTTGTCAGACTGTATGTAGAGGCTTTGAGGACTCGGGGCAAATCGCGCGCCTGCCGAACCAGGAGGGCCAGCCTGATACTCGAAGGACCTGGTCTCCTGGGAAGCCCAGTTGGTGTCGGAGCTGCCGCACGGAACGCCCGGAAAGCACCTGGGCCGTGGTTCATCCGTGGGAGAGTGGGACGGGGAGCGTTGGGACCGGTCAGGATGGATGGAGAGATCACACATAGAGACCACACATGTGACCACACTATGTCGCCAGACAAACTGCTCAGGAGCGCATCATTGCACAGCTTGTGGCTGCTGTGTCTTGCGAATGGTCAGCATCTGAGATGGCTGTTCCATGGGCATATTCTCAAGGAAGCAACGTCTTGGGTCAACACTAGTCACTAGTCAACACCCGAACTGGATTGGGTCGGATTAGGTCCATCAACACCAGATTGCTTTTTGGTCTCTCAACATCTTGCCACAATCATCTAATTGTTCATACGGCAATGTATGGATTGGATGATCCATCTTGTAAGGACCACCATTGCCCTTGGATTGGATCTTGCTGGAAGCTCGGTTTCTGCAAATTTGGGAGATGCAAAAGCCGCAAGTGCCACTTGCCAGGTGTTGGTTGGCGAAACCACAAGTACTTCCTTCTGTTGAACTGGTGCGATACCTAGTGACACTTCCTCGTGAGGTGACGCGTCTCGTGGAGCACTGAGAACAGCTGCGCCCGTCCCGCATGCACCGCAACGGACGTGTTGTGAGGTGGTCTTTCTGCTCCTGTTTGTGCTTCTTATTGGGTATGCAGGGTTCTCAGTATTGGTTCTTGCGGAGTTTTTTCTGGGCTGGCTGTTTGAAGAGCGCCAGCGCAGCGACTTCTGCAACCAAGGACCCAGAAAGGCATCCTAGATGTGATGAGTACTCCAGACATTAGCACCAGCAGGCGCCTGGATTTTTTTTTTTTTTCGCTCACTAAATGCTCAGCGAGTGTGGAGCAAGCATGGAATGTGAGCGACGATCGTGTCCAGTATCTTGCTCATGGTGGCGACGATCTCAATCGTGATCTTCTTCCTGCTGACAGGCCGGTGCATCAGTCAGTACATCCGTTGCCAAGCTTTGGAAGATTCACCCGGTTGAACCCATTTCTGCTCCGTTGTAGAGCCGGTCATATGTTTCCCTCACCGTCTTTCAGCAAGGGCGTTCCCAGGTCCAAGCGGTAGCGACAATTCCGCCGGTCGCTTGCAGCCGGACCGGTCACTTTGGGCTTTCTCCCGGTCCCACGGCCAGGCTGTTTGTTTGCGATGTCGCTCTACTCCGCCATGAGGCGCCACCGGCCAATCCACCGGTGACTGGGAGGTGATGGGAGGTGATAGGGAGCTTGATTGGACAACGCGTTGGATTGGACAACCGAAGGCATGCTTTGTTTGGGGCCAACATATGCAACAGGTTTTGATCGAGATGTTTGACATAAAGCCCTTGTGTAACAGGTCTTCACTTTTCAACAGCCACAATGGATGACCTTCCTGCTATTTCATTAAAACAGGATTCCAAACTCCACAGGTAAGATCATGTGTGAATGTTTGGTGGAATCAGCGCATGGGCGACAGGAACGTCACCACCATTGAGGATTTCTTCTCCGGCGAAAATCCGTGCTCCAGCAACCGAGTGGTTGGACCGTCTGCCAGACTTTTGCAAGTATGTGTGATGGGAAGGTGGACCTGTGATCCAAGTGCTTGGAGGACAAAGGGAATCGCAAGGATTATATAAGTTGGAACTATTTGGATCTGGTGCACAGCTTGATCTTGCGTACCTAAGCAGGGCTTCCTGCACTGCCGATGGAACACTGCTTCCTGGCTGGAACAAGGCCCCGGAAAACAGGAACCGAACCAAGGCCCCCTCACCTAGCCTGGTCGTCCCTCTTTTTCGTGTCCCGACGCCAACCTGGGCCGTTGAGGGTGGCTGCCTCGCCACCTTCGCTTCGCTGCAGGGAACGAAAGCTCATGCTCCGCCGTCGTCGGCGCGCGGAGCCGGTCGTTGCGGTCGTTGCGGAGAGCGTTGCATCGGAGGTACATGCTGCAGTCCTCCTTGGAGAACCTCACGCAGCTCCTTGGGGCTCCCGGCCTCCGGCACCTCGGAGCATGCGCGAGCCAAATCGATAGACCGGGGCGAAGAAGGAGATCTATTGGCACCCGTTTCCATTGTTGGAACTCTATTTGGCACCCGTGTCTTCTAAGACCTGTTTGGATTCTGCATGGGATTCTTCGACTTGGGGTCGCACCCCTAAACCACTTTAGAAGCCTATAGGCCCTATGGGTTCAAGGCATGAAAGCCTCCGGTAGGATTCAGCCCCTCTTGTTCTCAGCTTCCAGGCCGTCCAAAAAGGAGGGGGTAGATGAGTAGATGTGCAACGTCAGGTCAGATGCCGGGGTTTGGGTCAAATGGATTTTGGCCAAACGAAGACTGAAGAGAAGCAAAGCAGTTTATCTCAGCTTGCAGGGGTACCCAAAACCTAATTGACAGACAACCTGGATTCACAGAAGATTTGCATCCTTTATCAACAGGTGTGTTTTCTCTGTTTCTTCCATAGGATTTGGGATGATTTGGGAGGGTTTTCCATGGTTTGAGTTGGCTCGCTGGTTGGCGCCTTTGTTCGACCTGAGCATCAGGTGGCTTTTGCCCGTGCCTTGCACTTGCAGGCCTGAGCATCGAATGCATCTCCGAAGCAGTTGCTGACTGAAATGCAGAGAAACTCTGGCCCCGCAAGAAGGCTTACAGCATCTTAACACCATAGTAAGCCGCTAGCCTGTAGTGACACTAGGTGATAGCATAGGTCAGGTGATAGTAGGTGAACATTGCATATGAAGACAAGTGAAACGCTTTCCGAACGAAACCACTGGCGGTTACCACCAATCGAGGCCGTGCGATGGCACTAGCTTCCCCTTGGCAGAGCACTTGCTTTGCCAGGCGGGGCCAAACTGTGCGCAGCGGTTTTTAGAGAGTCCAAGCATCACCAAAGCAAAGAACTCAACCGTCCTGCAGTATAGCTGATGTCCTAGCTATTAAAAAACAACTGCAGCACGCTATAGCCTATAGCACGCTAATTTTCGGAAGTATAGACGTTCAGGCGTCGTCACAGAGACTTTCTGAGACTTGAACTGAATGACGTCGTCACGACACCGCGACACCGCGGGCCTTGAGGTGGATGTGAGAAGCTATGGGAGCGTTTGACGCGCCGTTCATGCCGGACGCAGCGTTCATGCCGAAAAACGCCGTGTGACAACAGGTGGTTTCAGATGCTTGAAGCACTCGACTAGTAACTATAGTAGGCAGATTCACTTCATTGTGTTTCTTTATTTATTTTTTTTCAAGGGAAGGAACACTAACGGGGAGCTGTGGACGTGGCCGTTTGGCAGTGCACGCCTTGGGGAGCGCGGAACGCAGCTTCGCCGTGGCCGTTTGGGGAGCTCAAACACTCGAACGAGCCGGGAGTGACGTTAGTGCCTTTGGCGCTTCGGCTTAAGCGGGCGGGCTTTTTCGGCTGGTCGGATTGGTGGAGATGGGAGTTGGAGTCCAGGGGTCATTCTGCAGGATGCCGTATGCATGTTCCTTTTTACAGCAGTTTGCAGGTCTTTCTTCAAGAGTGCCCAGGGGTGAGCATTTTCTACCTCGATCCCGCTTTCGTTTCCTTTGTTGGAAGTGTTCAGACATAGACTTGCACGCAAGGATTCCGGCCGTTCGTGTTCCGTTGGGATGATTTTCTCATGTGGAAGGCCTTGTGTCGCAGAAGAAACTTCAGGCACTGACATCGGGTGGAAAGAAAGCACACCAGTCTCAGAATGTTGCAGGATAGATGGAGGCTCCAGTGTGGGATAGAAGTCATCCTTCATGTTTCTGAATGAACCACACCTTTAGTCATTGACATCTCATGACATCTCATCGTTGCCCCTTCAAATCAATGTATTGTTGTTTTCTCGAACTTGACCATTGTCCTTCCTTCCAAACATCAAAACGTATCGCAAAAAGGTTCCCAGCTGGTCGCCTCGCGGCTTTCTTCGACCGCTTTCCCGGTCGCCGGGCCTTTCCTCCGCCGAGGTGAACCCTCAAGGGGTTGGCCCAGGTGCCGATGCCGGGGTCTGCCGGGGCGGCTCAGGAAGGGTGGATGCTTTGGGTGTCTGGACGCGAGAGAGAGAGGCGTTATGTCTCGGCCCAGGAGGGATGGCGTTGAGGAAAACCGGTGCCAATGTTCCGAACACCAACACAAAAACCATTTCCGCGATCCATGCGCAGAGACGTCCTTGGTGTTTTTGTCCAGGCGGTTTTCGGAGGGGACGGAGCCAGAGACCAGGAGACGTTGTCGGCGAGTGTTGAACTCCCTGGGAGTTGGGGATTCGGATTGTTTGACCGATCCACGACGCGTTTGGATGGACATCCATGGACGCATGGAGGTCTGACCTTTTCGCACGGAGCGAATTCTGAAGTCGATCATCGAAACAGAGGGCGGAGGGCCAGCTCTTTGCCATGGTTCAAGCATTCCGTGTGTGAAGGGTGGCAATCACTTGGAAACAACCTGGAATACCAAGACCAAACCACATGAGCGGGAATCCATGAATATATAGTCTAGTTAGATCATTCTTGACGTCTTCTCACTTCTTTCCTCTTCTTTCCTCTTCTTTCTCTTCTTTCACCAGCCAGGCAATTGGGGGCTTACTTACCGGTTGGGGATCCCAACCATCGACCATCTACGATGTGTCACTTCACATCATGCAACATGACACCTACCTCCCCGGGTGCTTCGACGCCACCGGAACGCCGCGACGCCGGAACGGCGCCGAATGAGGCATTTATGACCGCGGGACGAAGCGCCTGCATGAACACGCCTCTTGGCCGAAGAAAACAGATTGTCGTCGTTGCTGATTCAAATGGCTGCTATGAGTGGAGATGTATGGATATGTCATGATGTTTTGATACATCTGTAGATGTGTTTCAGACGTTTGTTTAAAACAAGCTCCAAGGATGTGGTAAGAATGATGGAAATGATCAATTATCCAGACCTTCTTCGACTTGCTTGTGACACACGTGTTGAAAATCATGGATTTGCGGAAGCTTCGTGATGTTGTAGCCAGTGCAGGTATCACAGTATCGCTCATCACGACACTTTGTCTAATTGACCTATATAGACCTGGACCTCTCTACTATAAATAGCCTCCAGTCTCTTCCATCTCCATGGGCTCCCTTCGTCCCGAACCTCTACTTCCGCCTCATCCCGCCTCTCAGAACGACGTCTCCGACCTCACCGCAGGAGCCATCGCCTCGCGAAGGACGATCAAGACTTCCTGGCCTCGTGCCCGGGGAACTCGTCCGGGGAACCCGTTTTGGGGGGGGAGCAATGAGGTGAACAGGGCGGCGAACTCGAACTCGAGCGCCATTTTTGCTTTCTATGAAACCGTGCGCAGGTGGATGCAGACATTTGTAGAATTGGTATATAGTTTCATTGATTTGTTTCATTGTATGTTTACTATGGTTCACACACACGTTCATGTGGACGACTTGTTAGTCTTCCTTTTACAACTGCATATTATGAAGAGAATCGCCCCCAGTCCTTTCGCTCGTCGATGTGGTGCTTTGGTCGATGTCGATTCATGTCGATTCATTGGCCCAAGGCCTAGACCTCTTGCTGGTCGGCTTGGTGGTATTTGCCCAGGGCAAGGGCCCCAGCGCTTACTTGTCTTATTTTGTCTTAAGTCTAGCATGTATGTATTACTTGTTATGTTTCTTTCAATGTCCAACAGATGCATGTTTGCCCTGAAGAACATGGAGGCAAAGCTTGTGCTTTTCTTCAATTTTGCGACACTGGGTTTGTAGCCCTCTGAACAATCAGCTGTTTGCTCTCAACCTGCCGCACTGAGGGGTCAATATTGGCCGCCACACTACTCTGCCGGGCGCTACCAGCAGAAGGATGTTCGTTTCCATGTTTTCTGCCCTTGTTCTGCGCCGCCCGCACTCGTTTTCAAGGTCTTTGGACACCATCTCTTCGGACTCATGACATGAAGTAGATTGCCAGCGACATGAAGTCGAGTCTGCTGATGTTTTGAGGGTTGTGACTTCATCGTAAGATAAGCAGCTTGCACTTTCATTCAGACCTACACACCTCCAAATGCTGTCTCCCATGTGCTGCCCATGTGTTGCGCTTTGGGTCCTCCCTTTGTTCTCGCTGTGGTGTGGGTCGTCCTCAATTCCTTTCGCCACACCACACGGAAGCTGGCGCAGGACACGATTTCCTCCACGCGCGCCACGCACACGGAAGCTGCGATCAAAGCTCCAGCCCAATCCTTCAGGCGCATCACGTCGTTCCCAATCCAAACACCTCCGCGGGACCCATGAAACACCATGAAACACCCAGAGACCCGAGCGACGTCGCGGGATCCGACACGTCGGGGTCGGGTCGACGCCGCGGTGGTCGCGTGTCGCGTCGGCGCGTCGCAGGGATCTCACAGTCCATGGCTGGGGCCATGGGACTGGCTATTGTCCGGTGTGCCCAGGGACCGGGTCGACCGGGTCGCAGGGACGAACACCGTGTTGGACCTCGTTTTGGCTCGAGGTTCGGTCGTTCTCGTTGACGGAAGGACGTGGGAGCGAAGAGGGAGCGAAGGAAGACATCCAATGGCCAGTTTTTACAGTCTCCTCATTGAGTATGATACATAATGATACGTAGATAATCATAGAGATATGTCACCATCCCCTCTGTTTAATTTCTGTTTTCTAAAGTCAAACTCGGTTCTCCGTTCCAACAAGGTTCTTGTCCCTTTCGTTTGCGACACTGTGAGTTGTCTCAGGTCCCAACACCGCTTCCATTCGAGGTGTTGACTGGGCTCATAAGGAGACACGAATCCCAGATGTTTGCATTTGTTTCATGATTCTCTCTTTACTGTAACAGGTGGGTGTTTTCTTCTATATAAGCCACTGTTTTATGTTCCTTTTGTTTCTCATGTATAGTTGTGTGTTTGCTTCGATTTCATGAGCACCTTTTCATCCACTGACACTGTGTTCGCTTTGTTTTGAACGGTTTTGTATGCGTTGGGTTCTTCGTTTGTTTTTGTCTAACGAAATGTTCCCTTTCGACACATCGACACCTGCTCCATCGCCATGGCCATGCATTCGGCCTCGTGAGCAGGAGACCACAGATGTGTTCCGGACCACTTACAATGAGACGATGACCTCGGTTCGACCCTGAGACCTTGGAAGCCGGCTCTAAGCGCAGCGACATGTCGTGACCACGACTGATGACTGTCAAGCTTTTCTGATGCAGAACAGTCCGAATGATCATGCAGAATCTGTGTTTTTCTTTGGTTCCGTGTTCTTTCTTTTGTTCTTTGGTTCTTTGGAATGACATGATCCTGTTCCCACTTCGTGGGGACTTTGGGATGTGGACCCACGCCACATGGACCAAGTCGTCGAACTCGCTGGCCTCGACGTGGACCTGCATGACGTGCACTCCTCAGAACTGGGGCTGTTCGAAATGCTTCAGCAGGGCAGGACCTCTCAAACCACCAGGAGGGACTCTCTCATGGCCTCAAGCGAATCCCTCCGTGTCCATCCCCGGCCCCGGTTTCGCGAGGTCGCCGCGGAACCGTTTCGGTGGCCTGGCTCTGACCCTCCGCGTCGGCCGTCGCGGTCGTGGCGTCCGGCGCTGAGGTTTTACCACACGAAGTTGAGCGAAGACGGAGTCGTTCAAGGAGACCGAGTCGTTCGGCGTCGTCCATGTCCGGGCTGACGTCCGTGAGCGACGTCGCGTCATTCTGGGATCTATGGGTCCAACCGAAGCTGAGACTGGCCGAGGCGAATTTAAATGGATGCAGCGATGCAGCTGTGCTGAAAGCTGGTGGAGAGCCGTAGAAATTCTAGAGTCAGAGCTTTTTGACTTTGGACTATATGGAGTTGGGCAGTAAGCTTGTTCAGTAAATCGCATTGCTGCTTTCATGGCAAAAAAGGGAATCTGCAAACTCACCATGTTATCAATTCGTTCTTCTTTCCGACAAAAGCTGGCCCACCCTGCAAAATCTACATCCGTCCACATGGATGTTCGGTCTGTGCGTCATCTTCAGACGAGCAGAGCGAGGCTGGCCAGTGAAACTGCCAGCTTCCATAGGTGGATCGAGACCATTTTTCCAGTGGGAGGAGAGGAGGAGCGAGGAGCAATCTCCGGACACCTTCCAACAACTTGCAGACTCATCTTGCTAGAAGCAAGAAATAGCTGTTGATGCAAGCAATGGCCAAAGAAATCTTTGCTAGCCAGAGGAGTTGCATAGATACAGAGTTGTAGTATGTTGTAGCAAAGGCTTTGATTTGTACTCATTTGTCCCAAAAAGTCTTGGTTCGCATCCTTTTATTTCGCATGAACAGCTGAGTCCTCCCAAGAGGCGTGGATTTTGGCGCCCTGAACAGCCTAGTTTGAAGGCCGAAGGCCGATGGTTGGAGGCGATGCCACGGCGTTTTCGGTGGCGATGCCACGGGATTCTTCAAGTCCAAAGGATGAAGCCCAGCTTCCATGCGAGCCTGGACCCCAAATGTTTTTGGCAATCCCAGAAAACGCTCGGCAGCCTGGTATGGATTTTTAGTTCTCATTAGCTCTCATTCTCTTCGAAGGGGTAGTTTGCGAGAAAGCGAAGGCTTCCAAAATCTTCCAATGTTCTGCACATCTTGATTGTATTGGCGGTTATTGCAACATGGGTTTGCATTGAGACAGGGAGACCCACCCAAAATACCTTAGGAAAAAGAAGGATAGACCAAGACCAGTGGCTCTGCGGTCTCCCTATTCTACTACACACTCGCAATCACTCAGATCCGGTGTCCTCGTCTTTCTCTCGTCCATTGCTCGTGTTTCCGCCGTCATCTGCACAGAGCTCTGCATGCAGCTTGGCGTTTCGGCCTAAGCTGTTTGGCTCCATGTGTCACCATTTTCATGGACGAGAGGGGACTGAAAGAAAGAAAGATACCTCAAAGACATCTTCCATGACGCGTTTTGCCGTGTGATGGGCTGACCTCGCAGTTCAGTTGTCCTTTCACAGTTCAGTTCTAGAAAAACCTGGAATGCACGGCCAGGACCGGGTCAAGCCAACGGAGTGTTCTCCCCCCGAACCGGAACGCGTCGCGTCCCGCGGGCGGCCGCGTCCCGCGGCATGTCGCTGGGGGGCCTGTCGTGGAGGGAGATGTCTTGGATCGCAATGTTGACGAGAAGTCGATTGGTTTACTGTATTTGTTTGTAGAACAAATATCATTACAGTAGTATACATGTCAGTTTAATAGTTTATGTTGTTTAAACCTTATTGTCATGAATTATATAGTATTATTAGTCATTCTTTGTTGTATTGGAATAGGGAGACTCTCCAAGCAATGGGCAGTTGTTAGAGACACCCAGTTGTTGGAGGCCAGTCTTAGAGATGTAATAATGATGGAGTTTCAAGTTGGGGGGGATGGTGTTTCCTTGGAACTTGAACTTCCAAAGAGTCTTCTGCAATCAAGAGTCTTCTGCAAGAAGGGTCGCAGCTGCGCTTTTTTGTAGGTCCACTCTTGTTCCTAAATCAAAGATTCTTTTCTGAAGGTCCCTGGACTGTTTGCCGAAGGATTTGGGTCCCAGACACTCAAAAGGTCCCAGTTCACCAGTCGCAGTTCACCCGTCGAGTCTCCAAGATTTGGAGTGCCATCCCCTGGACATCCAAGTTCGAATGAAGAGGAACATGTGATATGAGTCATGGATTCGGAGGACTTCTATAGATCTTAAGGAGAGGACTCTTTGGAACATGAAACATCATGAACATTCAATTCCCCGTTCCCCCTCACAAACTTCACTTCTTAAGCAGACTTCTTTCTGAGCTGCGGCGAGCTGTTCGGCGCGTTCCGCAGCTCCGCACGGTCCGCAGCTTCCCCATCTCCCAGGTCTCGCTGCACGGGCTTCCTATCTCAGCCCAGCTTTTGGCAAGAGGAAGGCAGCTTCAGCAAAGGTAAAGATATGTGAGCCGAGAAGTCGGATGATCCTGGTGCTTTTCGTGGACTTCATGCAAGACAGAAAACAAGACACGTTCTTCTTCCTTTTCGGTGTGGACTTCATGAAACTTCACCCCTTCACACAACTTGCTATGTCGGGTTCTCTCCAGGCGATGCGCCCATCCTCAAGTGAGACACTCGGTTGGAAAGGCTCAGTCCGGTGCTGGTGTCATGTCTCCAGTGCGCATCCTCGGGCATCACGGTGACATCACGTGACATCCGCTCATTGATGAAAGACGAAACGCGCAGTACGGAGGGCAAGAGGAAGGGGTGCTCAGCTCATGTCTCGCGTGGACCTGACATCATGTGAGTCAAGCGAAGGGCGACTGCACGGACCCTTTTCCGGCCATCGCCTCAGGTTCGATTTTGGCTGGCTGGCGAGCCACACGGATGAGGCCACAGGGTAGTGCATGTTGGTTGGATTGCTGCTCCCCAACCAACTGCGGTGCCCTTGTCCTACTACTGCAAATCACCAACCACCTGCTATCAAAGGTGGAGGGCAACCTCTATGATTGTTTTTCAATGTGTGTGTTTTTTTCTCGGAGAAATCAGATGCGCTCGCGCACGCTGTGCGCAGGCCATTGCCAGAGCAAATGCCTGGTTGCCGCACGTGGGCGTTGAACCAAGTCGGGTGGTCCCGGCCTAAGAGTCGTATCCTGCTTCTCCCCATGGCGAAGGGGTGATGGCTTCCCCATCCACCCCCCCAAAATGCGGAACTCCTTTGGTCTCCCTTTTGAGTCAAAACAGAGACTATCCTTGATCAGTTTGGACCCATCCTTACAGAACGGAAACAGAGACTATCATCAACGAAACCACCTAATGATACATGACGACAGACGGAGCGAGGAATGGAGGGAAAAGCCAACATGAATCGTCGAACTGTTGACAGGCCATTTGATGTTTCTTAGAACATGAATCGTCTTGCTGTTGCAGAAAAAGAAGACAGAGTCTTATACTCTGGTGCCGGGACAGAGCGGGAATATGGATGGTCGGTGGAGTCAGTAGATATCATCAGACTGTCCTTTCCCGTAGCATCAGAGCTTGAACCCAATGGCTCACACTGACTAGAGGACCTGCTGGAGGTTGGAATGGACTGCTTTACGAGAGGCTTTTTGGGGTTGAAGTGCATGAAGAACTCGATGCACTCTGCTTCTCCCTACCCTGTCACCCAGATGTCCCGTCACCGATCTCACTCTAAGGACGCTGACACCAAGCCGCTCTCATCGGAGCGCGGGGGTGCAGGGAAATCAGGGTGAACATCCCACTCCTCATCACCATGCTCCAGCGTGTTCTCCCAGCACTTTTGATTCATCCAACACACATCTCTCTCATCTCTCCGCGTCAGAGACATTCCCGTGTCCTCTCTCTCTCTCTCTTCCTCTTCCTCGTCCTCTTCCTCTCTCTCGCCCTGTTCTCTGTCTCGTTCCTCCACCGTTCTTCGTGTCTCCGTTTCAGGAGGGTGCCCGGATCTTTCGCGCGGACGCCAACCGGACCTTCCGGAGCGAGTGCGGCGCCGAAGCCAACCGACGCCGTCACCGTGCCGCGGACCGACGCGGAGCGACGCGGAGCGACGCAGAGCGCGGTTCGGGGTGGTGGTTCGCGTGGTGATTGGGTGACGGCACGTGGCGCTTTTGGATGGTTTTGCTTGGTGACCATGGCATTTGTCAAGAGGTTTTCAGTTTCGATGATGGCATGTTTGTCTTTACATGATTACCTGTGCTGGACCCATGGATGTCAAACTGGTGGAGACTGGACATGAACTTGATGCTCAGGCCCAACAGGCTTGTTTGTATCAAGCTGCTCTCGTTCTCAGCGAGCATCTCAGCTGCTTTCCGTCCAGCATATCATCTGCTGCA
This sequence comes from Durusdinium trenchii, assembly GCA_963970005.1. Classification (NCBI taxonomy): domain Eukaryota; class Dinophyceae; order Suessiales; family Symbiodiniaceae; genus Durusdinium; species Durusdinium trenchii. The sequence continues at coordinate 568,818 of CAXAMN010022095.1, read as the reverse complement.
GATCGTGTGCTGTCAAACTGTGTGTCCCCAAACTTCGTAGGTGGATCAAGTGGTGATGAAACAGGGCTGTTGCTCACATTCAAATACAATAGGCGAAGAGGTACCAACCATGGCCGAAGGTGGAAGCGACATGTAAAATGGACCAAGTGCTTGGGTGCACAGAGGCCGAAGTGCTTGGGTACGCCAGCGATACATGTTCCAGACCAAATATGCTGGTGATGCTGCTTTGATAAATCGTAGAATGATATCCAGGAACATGAAAATGGAAACCTTGAGGAAGGCCTCACGAATACAATATATATGGCAACAGAATGTGAATGAAACAATGAACCTATGATGCAATGATGCAAAGGAAAACCATTGAAGAGCTCGCGGCACAGCCAAAAGGTTTTCAACCTGCCGCTGCAATGGTTGATGTTCATTTTTTATGTTCCCGGACAATGTTGCTAATTATGCTTTCGTGATAGGCTGTAGGTTGCCAACCTACGGTTTAAGTTGTTTATGTACATAAGCAATTATGCTGGTGATGCTGCTTGGATAAAATGTAGCTTCAGGAAACAACAACATCTATGCATTTCCGATAGGTTGTTCGTGTTCGCAAGCAATCATGCTGGTGATGCTGCTTCGATAAGCAGTAGCTTCAGGAAACCATCACCAGCACCACAGTGCAATTTAAGGTGAGTGAAGCAATGAGACATCGATCATCAATCAAACGGATGAACATGCTTGAAGTGCTGCCACATGACACCCCCGGAAGGTGTGCCGAAGTTGATGGTAGTGGTAGGAGGTATTGGGGTTTCAACCCTGCCACTTCAATGATTGATATTCCTTGCACACAACATCAAGTGTTTTGTTTTTTTTTCTGACAGGCAGTAGGTGCCAACCTACGGTTTGAGCTGTTTTGTTGCTTTGATAAACTGTAGCTTCAGGAAACCGCCAGCACCACTGTGCAACTGAAGGTGAGTGAAACAATGAGACATCCATCAATCAAAAGGATGAACATGCTTGACGTGCTTGCAGAATGAGGCCCTTGGAAGGTGTACACACGTTAGGAGGCATTGGGGTTTCAACCTGTCCCTTCAATCGTTGATGTTCTTGATAGGCTGTAGGTTGTCAACCTACGGTTTAAGCTGTTTGTTTTAGCAAACAATTATGCTGGTGATGCTGCTTCGATAGTTTACCAAAGCAGCATCACCAGCATATTTGCTTGCAAATACAAACAGCTGAAGGTATCGTTGTCAAGGAAAAGCAATCATTGAAGTGGCAGGGAAACCAAATTAAGCGAGTGAAACAGTGAGACATCGATCATCAATCAAAAGGATGAACATGCTTGAAGTGCTCCCAGATGATGCCTGGGAAGGAGTACGGTACACACAGTGGGAGGTTAGAATATGCTGGTGATGCTGCTTTGATAAACCGTAGCGCGTGCACACGCAGTTGGTGTTTGGATGCATTGAGGTTTTAATCTGTCTCTTCAATCGTTGATGTTCCCGGAAACTGTAGGTTGCCACCCTGCACCTCAAATCAGGAATGATGCAGTTATGTTGTAGGCCATAGGACACAGCAGGACCACACAGATTCAATCAGTATAATAGTTTTTGAGACGACAGGAGTTCACAGCACTCAGTTCAACTCATTTCTTCCCTTTGGCCTCTTTATCGCATCGCTCAGCAGCAGAAGTTCGGCGACTACCAGCAGTCACTGGGGTGCCCCGGCTTCATAAAGGACCGTCAGGGACCATCTTCTCTCGGGTGTCCTCCGAATTTGGATGTGGGCTTGACCGTCAGGGTCTCCTCTCGCGTTGTTTTGTGAGTGTCTTGTGAGTGTCTTGTGCTGAGTGTGGAGTTTCACCTCCTTTCACTCAGAACCCCTGTGAGGTGCTTCAAGGAAACGTGGCACATTTGGGTGGAATAGGTCAGACCTGAACAAGCGTTCAGTCAGCCAGGTATGTGGCAGGTCTTCTTCTGCTCTTCTTTGACCCAGCGACTTGCTTCAAGGCAGGATGGAGTGCGGAGTCGCCGTCGCGACTTTGCAAGCGAGTTTGGATTCTTTGGATGGAGTGCCCATGTTCTTGGAAAGCACCGAAAGACCAAACCAGATTTAGTAGCAAGTGCATCGCTACTAGTAACAAGGGCATTACTACCAGTAACAAGAAGCTACTAGTAGCGATGCACTTGTTACTGGTAGCGATGCCCTTGTAATGGCCCAGAAAAAAGGCAATTGTCTTGGAAGCCATGGGACAAGCAATGTGCATGTTATTCTCAGGTCTTGACCGTGTTGAACGACAGCCCGAAGTACCTCCCTGGCTATTGGCGGGGTGAGGCAGATGGCTGTGAACTTCACCATTGCCCCTTCATATGGAACCCCACTTCTTCCACTTATGCCTTGATTGTCATGGCTCCACGAAATAGCATGACGAACATGTGCGGCTCTGATTCATCGAATCACCCTTGGATCCGATCGAAAAGCTGTGCGGCTCGCCCTAGCATCCGCGGTCAGGCCACGGCCTGTGCGGTGGATGGCTATGTGTGCGAGGGCTTGCTGAAGCCACATCTGCGGGCGCGGCTCAAGGAGTCGACACGGCTCGGCTCGACACGGCTCGTCCAGCACTTGCACTTGCCCCCGGGGCTGGCTGAGAGTCGTGCACGGGGCTGAGACGGGTCCTTTTGGTTCAAAGAGGAGCTTGGACTTCTCCCTGAGACCTTTGTGCAGAAGTGGTTTGCTGGGCCCAACTCCCAGGTTGTGCTTTTTGATGCGAAAGGACGCAACACGTGTTGTTTCTTCTCAAGAATTTCTGTAAATGATGACCTTTTACCAAGCGCGACCCAGGATCTGCATACACCACCTTCCATACAGCATCCTGTTTGACTTCTTAGTACCTCTGCCATGTTTGTGCCCAACTTTTTGCTGCTCGATCCGGCATCATCCAGTGCCCTACAGCCTGGGTGCCAGGACAGGTTCTTTCAGCATGGGAATAGCTACTTGCCCCTTGGCTGATACAGAGGAACACTCAGAACGCGGTCACCATGCCTCACACAATTCAATCTTCAACCTTTCAAGTCCGACAGCGCTCACCATGTAACATGTTTCAATGGATGTTGAGATGACATGTCGACGTTTTCTCCTCAGGTTTCAATTCTTCTTGTCCTTCTTCGACACCTTCGAGGATGAGATCATGAGGGCTGCGAACAATCCTGAGGCGGGCTCGACCGAGACCCTCGGAGCCCGGACCGGAAAGCATTGCACCGTAGAAGCACAGGATCTCCGGGATGGGAGGGCGGATCGAAATGCTACTCTTCCGGGGTCGGGCAAGTCGGCCCAGTCGGTGACTTGACTTGGAGCTTGGATTTAAGCACCGTCCTCGGGAGCTTTGTCTCAGGAGATTCCGTTTTGAGATGTTTGGATGATGTGTTTTTTTCGGGTCTCTTTTCGGATCTTGGCGTAGATTGGAAGACCAAATGGAACTAGTGAGGTGTCTGTGAGAAGATGGACCTTGGTCCGGTAGAGGGTCAAAGCTGGAGCCTTGCAACTTAGAACCCCCTCAACGACAGAGCAAGAGGCTCTGGTACATCTGGTACAAGACCATCTCCCCCGAAATATGATCTATATATTCTCCATTTGGTCCAGAGGTCCTTGGATCTCGTTTCTTTCCCTCCCAATCAAACCATCACACACAACGTGACACTCTGGATCTGTGGACCGAACCCTTCCATTCCGGAGCCATTGACCCCGCCGGCCCGGTGTGGCCGTCTCCAGACGAGGTGAGTCTCCCGGCCGTCTCCCGGCCTTCCGGCTGTGGACTCGCGCGAGGTGCGCATCACGCGGAGCGAGCGTCCGGTCACGAGGCCAACATGCTGATCCGCTTTGAGTCCGCTCCAGAGGACCGGCTGCGACAGGTGGTCGAGGAGAGAGGAAGGGAAGGGGGGGAGGAGCGGGCTGGGAGTGGTAGGAAACTCGAAGACATTTAGTGGAGTAGGTGGGGAGTGGTAGGTTTAGTGATGGATTTTGACCGCAAAATAAGGGCAGTTGAGCTGCAAGATGCTACGTAGGCACCTTGCGTAGGCATATTGTGGGCATTGCTTTCATGGTCAACTGGACTCCCAGGGTAGTGGACTCCTTGGATTGGGGTCAGATCTTTGCCGTTCACGGTCCATATCCTTCCCGTCCCATCCTTCGATGGGCGCCACAAGCGACGCGGATCGCCACAACCGCTCTGCCGTCGCCCACCGCTCTGCAGGAGGCGAGCGCGCAGAGATATGTGGCCACCATTCAGTCGTCCGGGCTCTTAGCGCCGTCCTCGAAGCGCCGAGCTCAGAACACCAAGCTGAAGCCAGACACAAGATAACAAACAGATTTGCACACCTATCCCATGCGCTTTTTGATGGGTTTTGGACAGGTTGTTTTTTCCGCCAAAAGCCCGACCGAAGCCCATCAAAACCAAAAAAGCACGTGGCGTTCGTCTCAGGCTTTTTTCGGCTTCCGAACGAGGCTCCATCCTCTTCCGTCTCTCGGTCTCGCCGAGGCTGGACGTGCACAAGTGTCGCATCTCCGCCTTTCAGGACGGCGGTTTCGGTGCTTCAGAAGACCGTGTGTGTTGGACCGTTGTGTTCTTTTATTGTTTTGTTCTGGTTTTGGGGGGGGGGCAAGCTTCTGGCGCGACCCGTGTTTCGCATTTTTGGGTTATACACAAAGAGAGGAGTGGATGACTGACAGTGTTTTGGGGGGCTTCCAGAACAACAGGCTGAACCCCTGGGGAGGTGAGGTGATCTCTCTTGGGCCCGGGCCCGGCTGGATGACTTGGGGAAGGGGTCGATAACTCGATGACCCGATGACATTCCGGATGACACGTTCTCTGCAGAACTTCCCCTGATGAGCCATGAAACATGGATGGTGCGGTTCGTTCGTGCGCGGTGCGGTGCGGTGCGTGAAACTCTGCAGGAGGCCTTGTCCAGAAGACTACAGAGTGCCAATGAGGGGATGTGGTACCTCGCCACGTCGTTTCTCCACGTGAATGTCGCCTGTCATCTCGTGTGAGACGATGCGCCTGCCGCCTACTCGTGACTCGTGTGAGAGCTCGTGGCCGCTGGTTGAGGGGACATATACCGCTGAGGGGACGACCCGGTTGTGCCAGGCAGAAGATGGATGATGGAATCGAGTTCTCTGATGAAGAAAATTGACACAGCTTTATAGCTAGCAGCTAGCACCTAGCACTAGCTTGCCCTCAGCGCCCCACGAGCAGAGGAAAAGAGTCAGCCTCACAAGACACGAACTTGCAAACCAAGTGAAGATGAAGGGCCTTCCAGCATCCCGTGCAGATGTTCTCACCTGCTGTTGTGGATGCTCTTTTGAGACATGAAAGAGACGACTCACAGGTCAGCATGCGGGTGGTCTTTCCCCAAGGTGACGCAATAAATGGAAAAGACAAGCTCTGTTAGGTGAACAGGTATTGGACATATTAAACGTGTTTGCTTTGGGCTGATATGCTTTGCTAGGAGCTGCTAGGAGAGATGGGCAGACCACTGACAGCACTACGCACCCAACAGCAGCAGCTTGCTTTTTGTAATGATCAATTGTAGAGAGCAGAGATAAGCAGAGATGAGCTTAGAAGTTCCATCACCAGAGACAAAAACATGAAAAAACACTCATGATCAGCAGAGATCAGCAGAGATCATGAGTCATCATGTGATATTCCTTGGCCATTCCCTCTTTTGAGAAAAAACCTGTCACACAACTCTGAGACCCATGGCTGGACCGTCCACGGCAAGGACGTGGGGAGGATTTCGGGTTCTGCGTTAGGGTCAAGGACCCACAATGATAATCACACATTTGTTTATATAGATTGTTTTCTGTTTTCTTCTCCTTCTCCTTCTTCCTGCTTCTGCTTCTGCTTTTGCTTCTTCTTCTTCTTCTTCTTCGAATGATCGTTTTGGACAGCACTTTGCGATGCAGGATGTGTCACAGCTGGAGGTTTCAGCCAAGATGAACCTCTTCACTCTCTCTGGGCGATCTGCCCGGCGCTCTTTACCGTGTCCCGTGAGTGATGAACAGTTGTGTGCAGGTGCAGCACGGTTTGAGCACGCACGGTCGGCAGAAAATGGCTGTTCTGGCTTCTTGCAAAGAGCTTCAAAAGCATGAGACATGACAAAAACTCCCACGAGAAGATCGAAAAGAGCAAGAGACTGAAGGGTTCAGTGTCGATGAAATGTTTCAGTTCTCCTGTTATTTTAGGTCCCTGTATTCAAATCCACTTTCAACTAACACATCTATCAAACAACATATGGAATTGTTGGACCCAGCAGATCCAACCAATCCAAACGTTCTGCGAACATTCCACCCGGGCGACGCTCCTTTGCAGCCAGATGTGCTGCCAAAGAATGGGCTCCGTCGCTGGCTGGGTTGCGCTGTTGTTTCTGCTGGCTGGACTGCAGCGAGGGCCGGTTTCGGTCAAAGAGCGGTTAGAGCAAGCCGGCCCACCCAGGAGATCAAGTTCACTGTAGTGATCGACCTTCGGTTTTGAAGAGTTTCGACGAAGTGGTTTGTTCTTCGTGTGAGTCATTGTTACATTGTTCATTTGGGGGCCGTGCTTCGAACAGTTAAAGCATATAATTGCCTTTAGCTTCCTTGTTGCCGATCGTCACATTGTTCTCTCTGCAGAAGTTCCACTGCAGTGCTGCTGCAGTTCGGCTGAGGTTCCACACCGTTCCGCTCCGGACGGATGAGACGGAGGATTTTGCGGCTGGAGTCGTCCACGAACTCACCGAAGGAGCCTCGGATGCCGATCGATCCCCTGGCACCGGGCACTAGCTGGCTGGCTGTGTGGCGTATCCACCAGGTCTCCACGAAGTAAGAGGCCAGGCATGCCAAAAGGTGGACTGAAGGTGAAGTGAGGTGGCGAAGTGCCCAAGAAGCTACTAGTAGCGTCCTTGTTACCTACTAGTAATGCACTTGTTACGAGACTTGACATATGTCCCAAGCGTTTCTCGGTGTTCGGTGTCGTGAGTCACGTGATCCAAGTTCTGGCGTCTGACATTGCGCCTGCATGGTGCAATGTCGAAACATTTTGGTTGAAGACATTTGAAGAGATTCGATGAGATTCGCATTCCAACCGAACAGCTTTCTTTCTTTCTTTCTTTCTTAGTTCATTTCTTTCTTTCTTTCTTAGTTCCTTTCTTTCTTTCTTCCTTCCTTCCTTCCTTCCTTTTTTTTTCCTCTAACTCTCTAACTCTCGCTCTAATTGCAGCACTGGTATCCGAGACTCTAAGGCAACTTCTCCAGCAGTCTCCGCTCCTTGGCCACATCAAGTCACAGCTACTCTCACCAAGTCAGCCGCCTCCGTGCCAAGCCCGACCTCCGCATCGACCCTCCGCATCGCTGAGGCGATGGGCTGGAACATCCATGGTTCGTCAGGGTTCCTGAGTGGCGCGGTGCCATCGGATGGCACGGTGGACGGTGGATCGGTGGCTAGGATTCCGGTGCGGCACACGAACTGATCATGACCGTGCATACCCAGCTGCGAATCCCCAACGACCCGGCCCTTCCGTGAGAGTTTGTCCAACTCTCTTCTATCGTTCTTCAAGGGAGCTGTGGTTGGAATTCCTCCGCTCGGTCAGTCGCAGTCCCTTGAGGTGGCCTTCTATGCTCCCTGGTGTGGACATTGCAAGCGGCTGGTACCGGTGTGGGAGCAGCTGGCCCAGAAGCTTCGAGGCGAAGAGACGGCGGATGATGTCCAACTGGCAACGACTGACTGGCAACGCGAAGCGGGCGGAACATCCGCTTCACTTGGGCGACCTCTTGCTTCCACCAATCTAACTAATACTACGCAGACTGTCTCGGTGCTAAAACGGATCCTCTCTGGGACTTCATTTCTTTCAAGACACAGTCAGACAGTCTGCCCATCTTTCGCTCGCTGAATGTGCAGGTCAGATAGCCGTTGCAAAGGTTGACGCAACATCAGAGGTTGGGGGGCCTTGACTTTTTCTTGCTAGCTTGGCGTGTGCCACGTGTTTGCAGGTTTGCATGTTGCCACATTGCAGATCGCTCATGATCACTTGTGCCTCTGTGTGCGAACTCAGGAAGGTCTTGCGAACGAATTCGATGTGACAGGCCGTCTGGAATTTCCAAAATCCGGCAGAATGACAGGCCCCCCATAACAATGACAAGTCAAGCAAAGCCTTTGGTTTCCTTTGTTACTTCTATTTTGGGCGTTGACACTCTGTTGCTCCCCTATCCTGATACATGTGTCTTGTGACCTTGTGACGTTACAAACTTCTTCCTTGACTCGTGAATTGTTGGATGAGGCTTTCCCACATTGGTCCTTGTGGCATCTGGCAAGCGCTATGGCTACCGTGGTGCAAGGCGTGCCACGCTTCCGGAACTCCACTCCTCTGCCCCGCCCCGCTGTCCGCGCGTTCGTCGTTCAAGCTCCAGGAACGTGGAGGCCCTGGCGGATTTCGCACTGGGTGGCTTTATGGATCCCAAGGCCCGACACGGTGCGACACTCGCGACGACGGCGGGACTCGGACTCCAGAAGCGACGCAGGAAGCGACCCGTCGGACCCGTGGGTTCGGCAAAAAGGGGGGGGTCGGATCGCGAGAGATCTCGAGCCTTCGCTGGGGGACGAGGCGAAAGGGAGCTGATCCGCGCTGTGCCCGCGCTGTTGAGGCGAAAGGGAGCTCAGAAGGTGGGGATCCGAGACCGACGGCAATGGGATGAATTTGGTCTAGAGGCCCAGGCTTTTGGCCCACAGGAGTTGTGTTGGGTATGGCCCTATGGCTGGTGCCAACTTTGCTGAGGATCTCAGCCTTTTGGTGGAGCGGATGTTTTGAGCCTTGGAGGCAAGGCGAAACGGGGGTGAAAGCAATCATGAGAGATGGTATGAGATTGTCAAACACTATTAATTTGTTGCTTAGGATTGAGTGGGGATGGACTTGGGGACGCGAAAACGCCATCAGTTTTGGGAGACATGAATTTTGGGGCATGATGCATGCGAGTCCCTTGTTCTTGTGGATGTACATAGAGGTTAGAAGCCGAAGAGGCCTCGACTGGAGCCCCGATCTTTTCTTGAAATTGGCAAGAAGCCTTTCCAGTCATTCTTAGACTCAGAGCTATGTCCATCTAGAACAGAATGCTCACTCTTCTCCGCTGCAGGCGATATGGAGGAACTGGTGAGATCTTCTCCACTACCGGTGCCGGCTGGCCCAGGAATAGCAAGACATTGATGGAACTGAAAGCAGATGTTGAGCGCTTTTGGTGTGTGACCATTGTGTGAGCTCTTGATTGTGATTGATTGACAATGCCCTCAACAGAAGTAGACAGAGCACAGCTGAGGTTCATTGTATTCTTTCTGCGCGGCTGCGGACATTGCAGGCTGGGACTCTCATTCCTTGTCGTGCAAGGGCTAGGTACTATGGTGGGAGCGCTGAGGGCCGGGCTGTTGGCTTTGACATGCATTGTTTGCTCTTAAGGACAATACCTGAAAACCAACCAAAATGAAACTTGGGGAGTTGGTCAAATAGCACTTCAGTTCTTGAAGTTTTCCAGCGACTAGTAGCTTCTTGTGATGCACTTGCTACTAGTAGCGATGCCCTTGTTACTAGTAGCTCAGGAGCATGGAGCAAGAATGGGGAGCTTTAGCCACAGAGCTCAAAGACCAAGCGCCACAGTTGCATTGGCGGATTTCTTCGCTGGCGCTGGTGGTGGGATCTGAATGTCGGGGATGGTGGGCCTCTGCCACTGTTTCGGTCACCGAGTAGAGGTCTTCCACCAGAGACCAACATGAATGAAATACTCACTCTGAACGGTTCAGAGGTCTCCCCAAACCGAGTCGCCAGGCCGCACATGTCCATTTTCCCTTGCAATCCAGACACATCAAGGCTTTTCTTGGAGTCATGGCAAAGCACCATGGAGTTCCCAACCCACAAAATCTGAAGAAAAAAGGGTGAGTCAATCCCGACATCACAAACTTTTGGCGTTTTGCAGAAGAATCAGGAGAAGCAACCCCAGAATGGTCGTCTGGGTATGTATGCATATATATATATAGGTCATTTTACAGGCAGACCTAGGGATTTTTTGACCATACTAACTCCTGAAATCGCTTCACATCATTTTGTTGTGTTGCCTTGAGTCAACAACTCTCTATTTCGCACCATTTTTCGGGTTGCCCTCCACCCCTTTGGGTGCTGCCAGGTTCAGGTGGCGAGCCTCGATGCGCTGCAGTGGAGACCGCTCACAGAGCTGTGGGGCGTGGAACGTTTCCCGAGCATCAAACTGGTGAAAGGCCTCCATCTCCTCGACGACGCGCCGGTTGGGTTGGGGCAGGTGGTGGTGCAGGTGGTGGGTGGCTTGGTTGGGTTGGGGCAGGTGGGGGGCTCAGGCCGGTGGGATGGGAATGGATGGGAGGTGATGGTGGGTGGCTGGTGAGATGTGGGGTGGTAGCAGGTTGCTGCGGTGAGGCATGGGATGAAACTTGTGACGATGGTGAGATGTTGTGGGAAGAGATGCAAAAGGCAAAGAAAGTTAAAGAGCATGAGATGACATTGGCAGATGATTGACACTCTAGAGGGTTCGGAGGATGGGTGAAACAGCGGGTTCAAGAGGATTCACAGGTGGGTTGTTTCGTCATGCTTGCCACGAAATGCGTTCACCAATTGGCTTTGCTTTCGTCAAGTCGAGCGATTTTCAGCGACTTTCCCTGGTGCAGGTGATCGAGTCTACGATTTTCATGGTGATCGCGAGGTGGATGATTTCAAGGCCCGGAGTGGCGCCTTGAAACGCGAAGCGGTCAGAACGAGTCCCGACACCGAGACTGCACCACCAGCGAGTCGCGTACTCCATCTAACCTACTATGCGATAGCCGTAAGCGCGATGACCATCCAACCTAGAAGTATCCATCTTAGCTCTGGACCTGGTCTTCGCCAGGCCTTCGCACTGGGCGGCTTCGCCTCCGGCAGCGGCGCGCCGCTGCCCGCGCTGCCCGGTGGGGCCCCGCCCCATGCTTCGCCGGGTGCGCAACCCCACGCCCCGCCCGGTGCGCGGGAGCGAGGAGTGCAGATCAAGTGGTGGGCGATGGGGGTCATTATTATCATTACATATCTACTACTAGTTGTTTTTTTTGAAACACTTATCACATCTTATCACTTATCGTTATGGTAAGTTTTAAGTCATGGGCATTCAGAAAAGGAATTCAGCAGATTCACAACAAATTGTACAGATTCAAGTGCAGGTGCAGAGGATTTTTGAGGATTCGATTGATGCCATCCGTGTGATTGTGTGACCGGAAGATCAACAGAGTGTATGTACTGCTGGCAGGGATGTCGAGTTTTGGCTTTGACTGACACGATACTACTTCACTTTACCGACAATGGCCACGGAGATCCACTCAGGAGAAACTTAACTTCACTGTTACCAACCCTGCCCAGCTGAACTCACTTGGTATCAGACGCCGTTTAACTTCCAAACAAGTTTCCGTATGGCTCAAAACGAGGGACCCCGGCAGGAAAACACACAGCAACCAATTAGGGACTCATTTTTGAAACACTCAGGACCCAGCATTTTGCACGCTCAAAAAGCATGTTTTGCTTGCAGGAGATGTGGCGGAGCGGCAGGGTGCGAGCTACCTCCATTTGGTCCGAGCCCCACATGTTTGGTTGAGAGAGACCAAAAACCTGGTGGGGGCCCCAAAAAGCAATTTGATTGTCAAGTACATCCGAATTGGACGCGCTGCGCGCAGCGCAGTACACCAAAGCACCGAAACGGAGGAGGTGTTTGGATCGGTGCTTTGGAACCGGGTTCGCTGTTTCCCCAGGTTTCGCTCTCAATTCTTTTTTTTTTCAGAGACTCCTTCCAATGAGGCCATTGGATTTGGTCTTGGCATGCTCTTCGCAGCAGCCATTTGGGGGGTGCGTGAGCTGGAGGTGGGGTGAACAGCAAAGAACGCTGGCAAAACTGCGGTTGTTTGTCAGGTATAGGGATGTATAGGACCATTGATTTTGTAGACATGACAAGGTCGTTCCTTCCATTGATTTTGAGGAATGTATATGCAAAAACCGTAGAACATCAACTCATATTGAGACAATCGGGTTCTGTTGAGTTTTCAAGTGCATCATTCCTGTCCACCGTTTGACTGCGCGTTCTTGTGCCAGTGGGACGACCGGCACTGGCGAAGCAACAGCTGAGAAAGATGAGAAGGTTGATTGATGCGCTTGCATGAAAAAGAGTTCAGCGAGCTCACTCCAGTGTATGTGATTTACACCCATGGCCAGAAATGGATGACAGAGGATCCTGGAAAAAGTACTCTATGAGTACATCCAGGATCAGAAACAATCAGATCTGCTGTGTTCTTTTTCAGTCAAGCAACGGACGGGAGCGATCCAGTGATGGATCTACTGGGCACCGTACGGATTTTTCCCAAGACAGACCGCTGCTTTGAGGTCAGCAGATACTGCAGGACTTGGTCTGAACACAGCTGTGCTTGAGTGGTGAGTGAGACTTCTTTGACTAGTCATTGGTCTGAATCAGCTGGTATATTTGATCACTAGGAAAGAGGAGTTGATCTTGACTGATGTGAACCATGAGGATCCGATTTGCCAAATGCCCAGCAGGCAGCAGCCTGAGAGTGCTGGCAGAGTCAGCTTTTAGATCTGTTAGTCTGTCAGTTTTCGAGGATCGAGAATCGCAAGAAGATGCAGCAGCGAGGCACGTGTGTCTGATCGCGAGGCATGAGTTTCATTTCAGAAATCGTTGCTTTCTCCGCAGGCAAAAGGCTCCAAAGGCCAGCGTCTTTTGTTCCAAGAGTGCGTTGCCGGTGCACCTTTTCCGTTCCTTTTATTGCTTGCTTATTTTGGTTTCTGTTACTCTGCATTTTTAGCTCGAACTATATCAATTCACCACATGCAGACTTCCCAACACTCCAAGAAAGCCAAGCCGGCCAGGTGGTCCTACTTCAGGTCCTCGAGCCAATCCGAAGGTCGGGAGGTCTCCCGTCTCCCACCGCCGGACGAGGCGGTCGTTCCGCGCAGGACACGAAAGGCGTCTCCGCGTCCAAAGCCACGGACTTCGCCACGTGGTACACGCAGGCCGCGATGAAGACTTCCCGCGTCCCGAAGAGCGCCGAGTGGACGAAGAGCGCCGCGCGAACGCCGGGATCCGCCCGGGAATGGTCCGCCGCACGGAACTGTTCGCAGTGCTCGAGCGGAGGGTCTGCGGGTCCTGATAGGCCTCGGAGCGGATTCGGTGTGGAACCTGCGACGGTGGTGGTGGTGGGTTGGGTAGGTGATCACGCGTGGTGAGATGATCGAGTACCACGACATCAGTGGGTGCCGTGAACTCAGAGCTTGTTTTTGAAAGGGACAGTGGTGTCGGAGCCCTGAGAGGTGGCTTCTATCTCATGGATCTTAGTCTTGATATCTTGATCTATTCTTGTAGGCTTGGCGCCATTATGTGCCATTTGCTCTCAACATACTAGACTCTAGATTTGAAGAATGCAGACCCGCAGGTGGACCAAGGTCCTGGACCATCTTAAAACCCCCCAAACCAGGAACCTTTAGACCACCGACTCTCCGGTGTGTCCGGTGCGAGCAGGTGCTACGTCTTGCGGCCCTGGTCCTTCTTCATTTGGGAAGAAATCTCTCGCATGCCCCGAGCCCTGAGGAAGAAAACAAGACAGAAAACACCTATAGCACATTATAGCACCCTATAGCCGTTTTCCGGAGCATGTCTTAGACATGCTGAAGTTACATGTCTAACAAAACATGAATTACAAGACTTCTGTGAAGCATCCAGCCTGGGACGTTTGTGCCCCGGTTTTCATCCGGATCAGGCTAGATGCTGGGATCAAAGATCTGGGGGTGCAAAATGCCTATTTCCCTTGCTTTGTGAGTCAGGACGGGGTGTGGGCCACGGATGGATAGTCAGGGCCTCCACGAGCGACGAGTTCTCGTCATGGTGAGAAGTCGTTTCCCGTTTCGTTTCGCTTCATCCCGAGGCCCCAAAAAGCCATCACGGAAGGCCACAAGTCATGAATGACTAGTCGGAAGGCCATCGGTGATGCGATCGGTTTTTCCAAGCATGACAAAGAGCCCCCCTTCAAGTTTAGAAAGAAAGAGGTCATTTGGATTGAACTGCATTTTCTTTGACCAAAGTAGATGGTTCGATCTGAAGAAGCTTGCAAGCCTTTAAGACGTACCATGATGTTACCCATGTTCTCACACCAGCTTTGTTGGTGGCAGACGTATACTGGAGAGAAACGATTTCTGTATATTGTGAAATGAATCATGATGACCCAGGTCATTCCAGTTAGCATGCTGT
>CAXAMN010022095.1:506402-554504 GCA_963970005.1 Durusdinium trenchii | reverse complement strand
AGCCTTTTGCACGTTTGTTTTGAGTTGGGTGCACATTCATTTTCAGAATATCCACCATCCAGTGGACCAACCAATCATTATCCTCGCTGGTCCAAGTACAAAGAGCTCACCCGGGGATGCCAAAGGCATAACGATTAGGCTTTGATAAGAGTAAAGGTTTTTATTTGTTTCGTGACTTGCACTTGGCCCTGATACCATGCAGATGTTGCACAAAAACCATCAGACCTACAACACGGGATTCTCACCCTCCACAAAACGCATGTCCTGTCCATACTGGGACCGTGAACGGACCATTGGCTCAACATCTTGTAAGAACAGTCGCTCGATCGAAGAATCCAGTCGCTCCCCCCAACAGGCCGCTCGACCAATCTCGTTGGATCTCAGAAGATTGGAAGATCCAGATTTTGGAGGAACAGAAAGCCCGAGCGCCAAACAAGAAGACACAACGAGCTCCAAACATTGAAACCCCCAAAACACCGAACGCTCCTCCGCGCTCCTGTGTCCCGCTTTCGTCAGTCTCCGCTCGAGCCGCTCGAGCCATGCCCTTCCTCTGGCACTCCAGGAGATGTTGGAAGTGGAGAAAAGCCACCTCGAAGGCTTCGCTCCTGAGGTGCAAAGACGGAGGACCGAACCGACGGTTGGTGACGCTTGGTTTTCTTTGTTTTTGGAGACGCCGTCGGCACTTGTTTTGGTCAATTCCGAAGCGGTCATGGTTGTTGTGGTTGTTTTTTTTGGGGGGGGAGGGGGGGGGGTTTTTGTTTTTTATTATGCGTCTTTTGATGCGCAGGTGGCCTGGGTGACGCGCTCGGGCGAGTCGCAGCTGGCGAAGCCCGCCGGGGGGACTCGGAGATGGGAACAACGGGGGACGAGTCCAGTCGCTCAAGAACAAGTCCTAACAACATGTAAAGGGTGTGCAATAAACTGATGATGATGATGATGATGATGATGATGATAGCTGCTCCGTTGATGAGAATTACTTGGACAGACATCCAAAAGATCAATCGGAGGGAAGGACATATCATGGAAGAAGTACATTTGGTCAGTTCGATGAAATCCAGAGAGTAGTGGACACCCCCAAGTTGTAACATTTCTGTGGTTTGCAGTCCAGAGCTTGCAGAGTTGTTCCACTTCTTGTGACTGTAGATTGCTTTGCGGCCCACCAGCGAGACCATCATGCCGTGGGCTGAGCTGAAACAAAGCCTTGACTGGTATAGCCGCGAGTTTGAGTTTGCACAACTACCTCACCTCATCACAACAACCCGAGCTTGAAGGATATCCTGATATCCATCATTGGAATTTTTAACTGCCAATTGTTTCCCTGGAACTTGTAGCTCACTGTCTCAACGATAGCCATGATGGAGCCCACTGCAGGGGGCGAAGAAGACACATGACTAAGCTGAGTAGATAGCACAAGTCAACTTGACATGGGTAACACCCGACACTTGAGTAAATAGCGGAACTTGTGTTCTCAAATTTCTGATTCTTAATGACTTTCACTTGACATGGGCGAACTATGGGCGAACTGTTTGCACATGCCAAACAGCGTCACTCTATGAAAGCTTGTTGGTAAACCGCGCATGTCCGAAGAATGCGGCCGACCGCAACACGTTGTGTTGATCATGAACGATTGTAACCCCCTGCGGAGACCCGCTGGCCGGACCCGTCTGACCGCGACGTCGAACGGCGTCGAACACCGGAGGTATCCCTTCTTCGCCAAGTGGATCCGATCGCATCGAGATTTGCCACTGTGCCTGGGCGGTCCGATGGCGGATCGAGTGGGCCGTGAGTTTTGAAAATCCAGAGAGAGGTCGGCCTACAGTCAACAAAACACCAAAAAGAATATCCGAGTGACTGTAAATGGATCACAAAGGTTTGAAGCATCTTTTCAGCATAGGGACATCGTTTTTTTGTGCCGATTCTGTAGGAGTCAGCTCTTATACTTTTGTGTGAAGGGGATGGAAGATTTTGTTCTGACTTTGGAGAGATTTGGATTTGCAAGCCAGGGATTTGTGTTCAACTTCAGAGAGAGCGTCATGTTAGTCATGTCGGACATTCGATCAGCCAGACAGAGCTTGTTTGACTTGTCTCCTGCGTCCGTCGAATGTGCGTAGACAGAAGTCCGTCACATTCCTTATGGGTCCACCTGAAGGAGCCAAACACCCTTGCTCTTGCCGCCCGTGTTGCATCATTTTAGGACGGCCATGTTGAATAACTTCACCTAAGAGCGGGATTTCATCTATGTCAGTATTTATCATTATTCTATTTCCTATGATCCTGGACTATGGTTGGGGGAAATCTGCAAAGACAACGGTAGCATTGAAATCGTGGGCCAATCATGGCCAATCCGAGGAAATTGAATCAATGGGCGAATGTCGTGCGATGGTAGGGTGCCAAGCTTTTGCGGTTGGCGGGGTCCTGTTTTCTGTCATGAACAATCTAATGATGCAAAAAAAACAGTAAGGTGGCAACTGGAGGCCCCTTCATGGAACCCCGCAACGTATGTTTTGAGTCAAAGCTATATGTAAATGTTGACATCTTTGGACTACCCTTACTTCCCTCTTGGGTTTCCTACAAAGAGAGAACGACTTCCAAGTTCTCAGCTAGTGCATAGTTGCAAATGAAACAGACACTTCCTATGATTCGCAACGTCTCCATTCACCTCTCACTTTCCCAAACTCAGGGGAGGTGATGGTGCACCTTCTCTTAGCTCGTTGGATCCTGCCGCCCCGGTTTTTTGAGTCTGACGATCGTTTGGTTTTGGGAGTGGTAGATCTGGACAAACACCCCCAGACTCCCATATTGAGGATTTGATCGAATCTAAGGTATGGGTCGCCCCCACCCCCCATTTCCTTTAGTCTGTATAAGAGAAAGAAGGGGCTATCTCCCAAAGAGGTAGCCATCGCCACCGTGCTCGTGTTCATCCCGGATCTTTGCGCTGGGACACCCATGCCGTGCACCGAGGGAATTTCGCCAACCAACGCCTTTCCTGCGCACACGAGAGTTCTTGTGGCAGGTGGGGGCCATGTACCGTCGAGTGCCGTGAGTCTGGCTGAAAATCGCCGCTCTCTTGATGGATTTTAGGTTAAAACAACCTAAGTAGCCCACCTGCAAGCCATTGGCGTTCGCAAGCGATGATGCTGGTGATACTATTTGGACCAAACAATTGAATACCAGCCAAGCTCCTTTTGGCAACTTAAAAGAAGATGAACGTGCTTGTGCTCGCAATGCAATGTGTTTGCAAGCTGCAGCTTCAACTATCGATCTCCCTGGACACTGATGCTGGTGATGCTTTCTTGATGGGCTGTAGGTTGCTAACCTTCAGCTCAAGCTGTTTGCGTTTGCAAGGAGTGATGCTGGTGATGCTGTTTGGACAACCTGTCGGTTGGCAACCAATGGAATTGAAAGCGCAATGAAAAAATGAGATGTCCATACTTGAAAAAAGAGGAACGTGCTTGTGCTCGCGATGCAATGGGCAGCTTCTACTATCGATATCCCTTGACGCTGATGCTGGTGATGCCTTCTTGATGGGCTGTGGGTTGCTAACCTGCAGCTCAAGCTGTTTGCGTTCGCAAGGAGTGATGCTGTTTGGACAACCTGTAGGTTGCCAACCTACACAACAAAATGACAACAATGGAATTGGAAGCGCAATGAACAAATGAGATGTCCATACTTGAAAAAAAAGGAACGTGCTTGTGCTCGCGATGCAATGGGTTTGCAAGCTGCAGCTTCTACTATCGATATCCCTTGACACTGCTGCCTTCTTGATGGGCTGTAAACCTTCAGCTCAAGCTGCGTTCGCAAGGAATGATGCTGGTGATGCTGCTTGGAAAACAATGAGGTATCAATGCTTGAAAAAACATGAAAGTGCTTGTGCTTGCGATGTGTGCGGTAATGGCTTTGCAAGCTGCAGCTTCAACTGTCGATCTCCCTGGACGCTGATGCTGGCGATGCTTTGTTCATGGGCTGTAGGTTGCTAAGCAGCTCAAGCTGTTTGCGTTCGCGTTCAGAACACCAAACACTGGACACCCGAACACCAGATCTCACAGGTCCTGTGATGGCCCAACTGGACGGGAACTCTTTGTGGATGACTCAATGAAGATCGCATTGATTTCGTTGCAGGAAGGCCACACGGCCCATGCCACAGCAGAGGAGGCGCAGGAGATGGTGGATGCTGCGTTGGAGCTCTATGAGCGAACGTGCGCCTGAACAGGGGGGAGTACTGGTATAGTATAGATGGAACCCTAAGAGCGATGGCCTCCACCCCAACCTAATAGTGGTGGCCTCCAACCTAAGAGCGATGGCCTCAAGCTCAAGTGCAAAGCATAATCCTCGAATTGATGTATAGAAAGTACTTGAAAGCGAAACATGTCAAACATGTCACGACCGCTCTGCAAGTGAAGGGTTCCAACATGTTCCAACAAATGAAGAAATCGGATTTTGGGACAGGTCGGGTTGTTCTTTTGATCGGTCTTTTCCACTCAAAGACCAGAAGCTGAATGAGCTCTCACAGTCCCAAGATGAGCCTTCCACACCGTGACACAGATGAGCTATCACGGTCGTCCCAAGCTATCACCGCTCTATATGAATGCTTTTTTTCTTCGCAGGTATACTGAGCTGCTGGCAGTGCCGGTCCTTAAGGGAATGAAGTCTGAAGAGGACCAGTCCAGACTCGTCCAGAGTTGGACCGAGACCGTTGTCGTTAGGTCGGCCCACGGACGGTAAAGTGACGGGTGGCACACGGACCTTGAACCTCACCTTGAAGTCCTTCCATGAAAGTCAGGGAGTTCATCTACCTTTTTCACTTGATCACTTGCGTCACTTTGTTCTTCTGAGGCTGGCGATATATTACACACCTGCCCACCAGGGTGAGGTCCCAAGGTCAAGGTCTGGCGGTTTGCTCTTCTTCCGGTTCCCAAGGTGTTTTGGAACCCGACCTGCGGCGATCTTGCAGAGGAGAAGTTTGCTGGAAGTCTCCATAGCCAGACCTTGGAAGTCTTCATTCCAGCCACCGGCCGCGGAATCCAGGCCGCGCAGCGAACCGCGACTCGGTTCCCGAGTTCGAGTTCTCGTTGTTCGAGTTCACCGCGACTCGGGATGAACATAGAACGATGAAGTTTTCGGTGTGAAGAGGCCACTTCTTTGGTGGAGCTGTGGGTCCTGTGGTCTCCCTGGTTTGCTTTGAATTCGTTAATCTCACGGATATTCAGATTGATTGAAGCGGTCTATGAGTCTATGAACATTATGTCCATTTTCGGGCGTCCAAGGGCCCAGATCCGTTTGCAAGGCAGCCACGTCCCACCATTTGGGGCAGAAGTTTGCCGAGATGTCCGGCTGCCATGTTCTTGTGTTTTACTTTATTGTGTGTGTGCGTGCGTGTGTTTCAGGAAAGAAGGAGCGCGATAGACGGGGTAAATCTTTAAAACATAAATAAATCTGAAGCACAGATCGTTTCCGACCACAGAAGCTGAACATGCGCCCCGGACACACGTGACGAGCCGCTGGTCTCTCGTTTTTGCACGTTCTCCAGGTTCGGGATCCACTTTGAGGACGACTCGGGTCGGAGGCAACTGGTGCATCAGCCCAGCACCAAGAGCGCGTACGGCGTACTCGACGAGTGAGTGACGCGAGTTACGCGCTTCGCGCGCGAACGCTTCGCCCGAGGAGCTCCTGGGGCATGACGACTCGGTCCCTGGGAATCATGATCATGGCGCCTTGGACCACCATCGACGCGGACGCGACGAGGACGATGGATGTATAGGGTGGTCGGGACGCGTGGTCACCCCTTTTTCGGCGCGAACGATGAGGAGTCAATGAGGCAGCGTGAGGTTGACGGATGAAGGAGAAGACTTGAGAAGACCCTCCTACCATGACCTAGAGTATTCTAGAGCCCATGGTAGGAGGGTCTTCTAGGGCCCAATATGACATATGTCCATAATATACTATTGTGGGCATTCAGGGCATGTCTGGACTTCTTTCCCAGGTGCATGGCGACGACAAAGGCCTGGTGCTACCTCCCAGAGTGGCGCCGGTGCAGGTGCCAAGCGGTGCGAAGCGCGCGAAGCGCTTGGCATGGGCACCAGCACTGCAAAGTCGCTTCAACGGGAGATGAACATCCATTGAACCCCATAAGGTCGAGTCCAACTGGACGGGCCTTGACCAACTGCCGACGGTTTTTCACACACCTCACATGGACATACATGAACTGGGAAATGTAGGGCTTGAGGCTGTCCTATTACCTGTAACAGTCGGTAAACAGTCATTAGTTATCATCACTATTGATTTAGAGAAAGGCCTTTACTATAACCATCATCAGCCACTGTAAGATAAACCCAATAGGGCAAAAGGTTTACTTGTAGCTGCCCTCCTCCAAAAACAAGGACTTCACCCGTCTTCACCTCTGGCCTGTCCTGCAGGTCGTTCTAATTCCCATTGCCAGCAAGGGAGATGCAGCAGGTCACCTGTGTGTTGCGAATGTCTTGCGGTCCTGGCACTTTCCGGGAGTGTGGAAGATCTTACAAGTGACAGAGATCACCAGATCGAAAGTGAAACTAGAGTTTCACAAATTCTGAAGTCTGTTTTGTTCACCAACTTTGAAGCAATTGAGCACGTGATCACGTGCTGAAGGATCATGAAGACATTAGGCATTGCCTTCGGAAGTACAACCACCATGTGGTCATGGCAGATTGATCCACAATGACATAATACAGTAGCATTTCAGAATAATTGTCCTTCGGCTTTACAGATGTCTCTCGGGCAAAATTAAACGCCCGTGAAAACATATGAAGACACATATAAACCGTTTATAAACCTCCTGGTTGATGAACCTCTAATTCATGTTATAAGGTGTGCGCATGATGACCATGGATGGTCGTCATGGATGGTCGTCATGGATGTTCGTCATGCAGGGTCGCTGAGGGACCCGAACCACAGACGCTTGGACGCTCCTGCAGACCTTCTGACTGAGCTTTAGAAGAAGGACATGAAGAAAAAACACACACAAAGACATCATAGAATCATACTCTATCATATACACCCAGCCAAAGACCTTAATTCCCACATGTGCATGGAGCTTCAGGAGCTTCAGGGGGAAGGTAGCGAAGTCAAAGAGCGAAGTCAAGGATGATGTTTCATGTTCAGTTCGACATTGATCAGCACAAGAATGGCCTTCGATGATGTGATCTCATATGTGATCCATCCGCTCCTACAGTGTTCGGTTTGATTGCCTCGGAGTTGGGTTTGTCTGGGTTCGGCAACCTTTTAGCTCTAGCAAATGATGTCTCCCAGCTATTGACCACTATATAGTAAATTTATTATAAGATAGTAGAAATACTAATATATATATACATTTATAGTAGAAGTACTTCTTGCTAAATGCAACTAGTCACTCTCCAGAACAGCTTCACATAGCCGAAGACGCTCATGGCCTGGCCATGGTCCCGATCTCGGGTTCTGTGCCGAGCAAGAAGCAGAGTGAGTGCCGGTTTTGAGGCGTGTTGAGTTTGTTGTTGATGAGTTGGCATCTCATTCTTGGCGTGTCGCGCTCAGCGCCCTACCCAGATGTTCGTGCTGCCTTCAAACGCAAAGTTCTCGAAACGCATCCGGACAAGGGAGGTTCCGCCCAGGACTTCCGTCGAGTGATGCTGGCCTTCGAAAAGGCCGCGTTGGAAGCGACTGGTGCCCGTGCCATACCGGTCGCGGCGGCTTCTGCGGCGCGGAGAGGGGCCCACAGCGGCAGCGGCAGCTGCTTCGCGGCTTCCGCGAAGCGGGCCGAAGGGCGTAGCGGAAGGGCCGCTGCGGGCGTGGCTTCGGGCCTGGGCGGCTCTCGGTCGGTGCGGCGGAAATCCGTGGAGGCCATCATGGAGCGCTTGCATTCCTTGTTGAGCAAGCTGCAACGACATGACCGGAAGATGGCCATTGCCACCAAGTTGCAAGAACGACATCGCGTGGCGCTGGAGACTTGGCTGCAGCATGTAGCGTGGAGGAAGAAAGAAGAGTGTCGAGAAGAGTCCAAAACCAAGAGCTGTGACCACTCGAACCCAGCATTTGAAGAAGAAACCTCCTTCTCAGAGGAGGAAATCCTGGCTCTGGAGGACGTGCCACAAGAGACAAAGTTGCCACCAAAGACAGCAAGCAAAGGCATCATAAGAAGACCAGGACGAGTGAAGCTCTACTGTGTCATTGTGGTCATCAACAACCTGGAGCTTTTCGCTGGGGGGACGACTGATTTGGCCCGAGCTGTGGATGTACACATGGCATTGACCTCCTTGAAGCAACGGATCTTGAAATCACCGGCACTCTGGGAGAAGCTTCCGGAAGCATTGGACTCCTCCATGTCGGAACATGATTTGCTGCTTCGCGAGGCGAGGCTGTCGTTCCGAGTCCACTTTCCGGTCCATCATTGGACCGGCAGTGGGCTTCGTTCACCCACATATCCCATCAGCAGACTGCAGAGTGGAATGGTGATTTGGCAAAAGCTGCAACAGTCCAGGTTGCAGTACAGTGGTCTTGGGGCGAAACGAGGTGGAGTCTTCTATCAACACACACCAGCAGCAGTTGAAGAAGCCTGGCAGAAGATCAGTCAAATCTTTATCGACATTTGGGTGGAGTCGGGCTGCAACGAGGCTGGCGGCTGGCACAGTTGATTGTATTTTATTCAACTTTATTCAACAAATGCAACCAGTTCTCCTTGACAACTTGCCCTTTCTGAAGCAATACAGCATACCACATCCTTGTTTCACTCTGACTGTCAGTCTTTGGAGGATATATTTGTATTGTATGTCAAGTGCGTGCCAGACGGTTGCCGTTGATTCTCTGATCAACCCCGTCCTTGTTTTCTTCGGTTCTGTTTAGTTGCCCCGCATGATCCGGGAAATGAAGCCCGCATCACTGATACCAAGTGGATGTACAGGGCTCCCCTTGTTTTGGAGTTTTTTTCCTATAGTGAGCTGTGTACCTTTTCACACCCAATCAATTTCACTGATTTCGATCACCCCGATCCGCAGGCCAAGATCCGCCGCAAGCTGGAATCCATGCGGAAGCGTCATGAGCAACAACACCACTGCCAGTTAGCTGCCTGGAACGCCTATCGCATGGCCAAGGAGGAACGTCGTCAGCAGCTTTGCGCACGTGTGATGCGCCGCTGGGAGGAGCGAGAACGACGGCACCTCGAGCGGGAAGATCGAAGGGCTTTGCAGGTGGCCTCCTTCACCAGCCGTGTAGTCGGACAGATCGAACGATTGATTCAGCGCTGGGACAAGATTTGGAACAGTCGAAGCAAGAAGTTTAAAAAGACGCATCGATTTGCGCCGCGAAAGGGATGGCAACGGCAACGGCTTGTCTTGGCTTCGCCGGCCTTCAGCTTTTCCAGGGTTTTCTGCAGAAGCTGTGCCAAGCCCGAGGTGAGTTTAAATGCTGGCAGCTCATGGAGGAGTTGAAGCTGCATGGCATCCGCGCAGAGGTCCGTGAGGGAAACTCGGCAGTTTTCGAAACTCGGTCCGTGAGGGAGTGAAAGCTGCAGTGGCGTGGAGACGACATGTCTGGCTAGCTATGACTAGCTGGATTCCAAGTTGCAGTGGCTCCCGGACTTGTACTCCAAGAGCTACAGAAGATGCATTCCTGGTTTCTTAAGAGTTTGTGCCAAAAACCACAGCAGAATGGTCTGTTTTTGGTGGTTTTGCGTCCAGGTGGATGCTCGAGGCAACTATACGCCTGGTTGGAAGTTCAACTGGTGTGGAGCTCATGGGCTCTCTGTGAGTGTGTTTTGTTTGTTTGTTTTTGTATTTTTATTAACACGGTGTTCTTTCCGCTCGAAGATGCGCCAAAGATGATCTATCTTCGATATAGTGAGCAGACATGTCGAGTAGGACAGGTTTAAAATTCTTGACAACAGCTCCTGATTGCTCTGTCCTGATTGCTCCGTCCGGGTCCGTCCGACTTGCGACGGAGGAGTGACGACCTAACAGAGGTCACCGGCTCGTTTTGAGCGTCGCTTGAGAGTTCCCGATTTTTTGGACCTTTGGGATGTTGGCCACCCTTAGCCAAGCCGTAGCCGAGCTCAGGTGGGAGCTGAAAGGTGTGCCACTGAGAGTGGAGGCACCTCGCAGCGTCAACTGGGCATGGCACACCTAACTAACGATGCACATCTGTGGGATCATGGCTACAAAAACACCATATTGTATACCAAGTTGAATCAGTATATATGTATATATAGGCGTATAGACTAAGGCGGTGCAGTGTCACTTCCTTTTTTTCGATCGGAACGGGAACGAGACCAATCATCGACTCTCCCAAATCAGCGCCTCGTTGGTCGGTGGCTCCGAGAGCTTCTCCGCTGGGGTCATCGGTACCCTCTCGGCTTCGGACCCGTCGGGACCCGTCGGACCCGGGCTCGGTAGGTCGGGCCACGGGACCTGGATCGTGGGACGTGCCGAGTGGTCCGGCGCCTGGATGGCTCCAAGAAGGCGAGGCTTCGGGGCGAGCGAGCGGACGTGGAGTTCGGGCGCCACGTGGAGCGAGGTCGGGGGCGACGAAGGACGGAAGTGGAGCCGCACTCCGCAGTAGGGAGGCCATCGCTAGTGGGTTGGAGGCCATCGCTGGAACCGAACTCTTCAGCTCAGTTCTTTTGAAGTGCTGAAGCAGCTGACATGAAGTCTCCTCATTTGCAGAAAGGATGTGGAGCAGTCACAGCTGGCGGCCATTGTCAGAGATGACTTGAAGGACATCCACGCGGCCATGCTCCGAAAGGCACAGCGACAGCGGGTGTCGATTGCGTGCATCGCCATTCACTTTGATCGTTTCTTTCCATTGACTGGCCCCCCCATGGCGTAGCACAGACATGAGCATACACATATTGCATTACCCATGTGGCATTGCATGAATCACCTACAACGTGGTGTCCCTTTATGTGAAACTGTTCAAAATCCATCATATCCAGGACACGGTCGCTGGCTGTTTTCAACTAATCAGAGAAGTTCTCCAGGCATGACCCACAGGGCCATTGATGGCAGCTCATTTTTCAGGCCATTTTCTGCACGCGATGAGTTTTTTTCGGGTCTTCTTCGTACCCCCCCCTGATTTTGAGGCCACTGAGGAGCGCGATGCTGGCATTGCCAAGGTCATGGACTGGAGTGAGGCACCGCTGACCATAGACGTTCGGATGCCACCACCACTGCGGTGAAGACAAGACCAATGCGCGCTTTTCGTGCAGGTCGTGCCGATGCTGAAGCAAAAGAAACTCATCTTAGCTCCCTGGTGTGAGACTGCTGCGTGGTGGCCTTGGAGAAGATGGAAGTGGAATATGGTGGAATGATGAGAGGTGAGAGGTGAACCTAAAAAAAAAACTCGGATGATCTCGAATGATCTCAAAAAAGAACCGGTGGAGATCAGATCAGAATAGAATGAACCAAAGCCCCAGGGTGTCACACGATTCCATACGATTCCCACGTCTAATGATGGGTACTGCCATGCGGTAAACTTGCGGTGCTGCCACGTAGGTTCTGGCCACGACCCCCCCCACCGGTCGGGGTGAAGGCGTTTTGGTCCCCCCTCTCAGGTCGGAGCTGCTCATCCGGCGGCGAACGAAAGAGGCCCCACCCGCCGTTCGCCGGTCGCGCCGCTGCGCCAGAGCGGTACCGCTCGCGGGGGATGTGAGGGTGGAGAACTTGTGAACCGAGCAGAGGTCAGTGCTTTGCTTGGGGGAGCGAGCGACCCGTTTTTGGGGAGGGGAGGCCTTTGAAGGGGCTTGTTTCTTTGCGACATCAAGGTTGAAACTTCCAGTCCAGGTCTAGCACTTGGCCGATCGAGATCATTGGGTGGACCACAATGACACAATTCTATCTACCATCGGGTGGTATCACTAATTCCATCATTGGGTGGACCACCGGGACCTGTGTCATCGTGCTGATGCCTATCCTCGGCCGAATCCAGGCAGAGGATGGAAAGGAAGCTGCGCTGGTGCGCGGGCCAAAACTGGTGACGTGATCTTCATGTAGTGTTTGAGAACAGGGAGCAAACAGTATACTAGATTGGTCAATGATTTTTTTCCTGGTTTTGGACCGTTTCGACATCGGACTGTGGAAATGATCGAATGGTAGACAAGCTGGCTCAGAAAGGAAAAGAGCTGGTTTGCCGGGTGTATGAGAAAAGGTTTTGCAAAAGAACATGACTCTGACCGCTTTGTAGAAGTCTAATGAATTCCATTGGGATTAATTCGTTGTGTTCACTTTCAGTGTGCCTTCAGAGTCTTGGCCGGGTCACCATGTGAAATCTTGCAGACTGGTGCGATGAAGAGCCTCTGCTTGCCGCTCCAGCCTCAGTCGACTCGACCTCTGCCCCGGAGCTTGTAGTGAGCTCGTTGTGATTATGCAACACTTTCTTGTGATGCAACTAGCTTCGGTGGTAGGAGAAGTAGATGAACACAATGTGACTGGGTCAAAGACTCCTGCCCGTTTGACCAGCCACACCACCATGCAAGGTTTGACCAGCCACCACTGCCGAGCGGTACGAAGTGCTTCTTTACAGGAGAGCCCGCAAGAAGGTGTGGTTTTCGTGGCCACGTGAAGTGTAGGACCCGTGGCCGGCGGCTCACATGTGATGGGGCGACAAATATGTGACACTGAAGTCATAGCCAGATAGAAATTATGATGGGTGAAGACATTTTTGAGAAGACATCTACTTAAAAGACACGTAATGGGGTAATGTGTCAGTCTATAGTCTCACTATGTCTCACTTGTTTGGAGATTCGAAGAGCCGCCAGGCTAAGACAGTCTCCTGTCGTGATTCTTCTCTTCCTGATGCTGCCAGGTGGTGCTTGTTCGGCCGCAGCTACTGACGCAAAAAGTGTCGTCGTCACGTTTGGTTCTGTGCGCGTTCTGAATATCTGATCAACGAGACACCCACTGACATGTGCTTCTTAGATGGACGGCCTCCTTACTGTAATGATTGCTGCTCTATACATAGTTCTTATAATGTAGGCCTGCCCAGGCTGGTCGAACCGTTCTCGATGATATTTGGCGAAGCCCTTTCTGAGCCCTACTGTGGATCCCTGCTTGTTGGGTTGGTACCTCGCAAGCGCCTGCTGCCTGCTCATGTGGCTGGTGTGTCGGGCTCCTGCTCATGCTCCTATTCATTGGACCTTTCCCACAGAGAGAGATCCTGAGCTAGCTGTAATGCGCTGCAAACATGGTACTCGTAACCTTGGCCAAAGTCCAAACAGATACAGCATGACCTCAAAGGATAAGGATACAGCTCTGGTACAGAAGATAGATTCTCAAAGATAAGCCGAGAATATTCTGGCAAATGGGGATATCCAGCATGAGAGCTGTCAATCAAGGATGGGCATTATTGCAACATAGCCTTGCTTTTGCAAAGCATCCAGTGCGCTCATTGACACAGAAGCAGCTGCTGTTGCTGCTGCTGCTGCTGCTGCTGCTGCCATCATCAACTTTAAGACGCTGTAGTTCAGGAACGGGAAGCATGGTAGCTTGTGACATTTTCGCTCGCGTGCGTGTGGATGGTGTCATTGTTTGCCGGATGATCCAGAGGACAGGTTGGTGTCATCCCTCGTTACTCTCCTCGGTGCTGGAAGGTGGTGCTTGTACTCTCCTCGCAGCTGACTCAAGTCAGTCTCTGCCAAGTGGTGCTTTCGGTCTGACAGAGACAACGCCTCGCCACCTGCTGCGGCTCAAAGTCTGAAAGTGGTGGAAGAAACACCACACTGAGGGTCTAACTGTACCGGGGGCAGCTCTTTTCGTAGAAAGAGCACAGGGGACCGGGAGTCTGAAGAGCGCCTGAAGTGTTCCTGTTAAGGTAGGTCCGCCAAAACCGGATCCAACTGTCCATCGATCCCTGTCTAACTGAAGCCTATCCGCAGACTGGGTGGTGTTCGTTGAGCCGACGGCGTGGTGCTTCATGGTGCTTCGTGGTGCTCATGAGCCAGCCACGCCAGGGCGGCCGCGCCAGCCACGCTGGCCACGTAGAGACAGATGCGGAAAAATCAAGATGTTCTATAAGTATTGACTATCACAAACAGCATTCTGAGGGTGGCTGTGATGCACTGTGCACTGTGAGTGTGGTAGCCTTGGCCGCAAAGGACCAAACCGATACAATCTTTAAAGGATACAGGATACAGCTTACATAGGGAGATTGGCAAAGACCAGCTGAGCTCATTCTGTAAAGTGGGTTTCCTACAGGTGGTTGTCACAGCATTAGAGCCGTCAATCAAGGATGAGCACAGTTGCAACAGAGCCTTGCTTTGCGTTGCCATGGAAGATCATGTGGCTGCATGATGTGGCTGCGTGTGGCTGCCGCTGCCATCTGAGCGCAGTGCTCGACATCAAACACGGCGCTTTCACGGCCTTGGATCGCAAGGTACGGTGGCCTTCGGTTGGTTTTGATTGACTCTCTTCGCGCAGATCAACCAGTGGAAGGCACAGTGCACTTAGAGGATGAAGTTCATGCTCAAACTCAAAGCTTTTGAAGGTCAGAGATGGAAAAACTCCTTCACCATCCGTTCACACGCACGAACCGACGTGCCGGTCCGTCGGTGTTATCCACAGGCCGATGTGTGGCACCTGTGGCAGCCACTTGCCCCCAGCGGCGCGGGCGGCTCTAGCGTGCCCACCGCGCGGGATTCGCGGCTTTCACGATTGAGGCGAACCGGATAGGAGGATGAGAGAGACGAACATGGAATATGGACATGTATTGACCGGAAAGGTCAGCCGTGTTTAATGGTTTTGCTTTTCATTTGTTCAACTCTGCAGTAATTTTCAAGATGGTTGGCTGCCAAGTGTTCTGAAATCCAAAGCTTGAAACATGGGTTTTAGATGTTTTAAAATACTTATGTTTTTTGTGTTGATTCATTTTGGTGTTATCGCGCAGCCTGGACTGCGCAGCTCGTGACTTGACGGCCCATTGCCTCCAAAACTGCAAGAGCGCAGCATAAGCGCTTTTGGTCTTAGTTCATCGTTGTTGTTTTGCACTTCAGTTTCAACTCACCTCAACACAACTCCCTAACAGTCCCGATCTATCATTTATTTTGCTTTCTTTGACGTTCATGATGCTTTGTGATGTTCGTGTATGTACGTTCATGTTCTTGTTTTACTTGGCGCACGAATGCGCACGATCATCTCAACAGAATATCGTAAACTGTTCGATCTGGGGGTCAGAAATCAGCTCATCATGTGCATGTAGCTTGGTCTCGACTGAGCCAGCTATTGTTCTATCGTTCTTCCTCTTCATGTGTGCAACCTCATTTTGTGCAAAGCATTGGGTGCTGTGAAGCAAGATCAACTCATACCAGCGCATGTGCTGGATGCTCATTCATTCGCCAGTGAGAGCAAAAAGACAAAAGAAAAAAAGGCAAGCAATATTATGGTTTGTTGCAGCACAAAGGAAGTGTCGACCAATTTCAGAATTTCACCTGTGAAAGGGGTCGAGTTGGTGCCACTCAAAGAATCCACACGTACAGTGTAGGTATCCGTAGGAAGCCGCGAAAGCTCGTGGAAGTTCCCCCGAAGCCCCACAACAAAAGGAAACAATTATCATTGTCTTGACTCAGATGGCCTTACCGTGTCTTTGGACTGGTTGCGTGAGCCGATGTCGCTTGAACCGAAAGTGGTGTGCAAGAGTGTAATTCAGCTCAATACCAACTTTCGGATGAGAGCCCAATCACAAGAAGACATCCGATTGACACAATAAACACTGAACAAATGAAGCGGATTTGTGTACCAACAAGTTATCACAATATTTCACCTCCCTAGTCAAGTGCGCCCCTCCCCTCCTTAGATTTGGCCACATGATGAACGTGAATTGTAGATTCCACATTCTGCAAAGAGGTCAAGATACAAATGGTCTTCAACAAGTTTAATTAATGTAGTCCATGAAGATTTAATATGTTTTCGTCAAATGATTAAACGGTTGTTTTGGGGCTTTGTGGGGCCAAAGGTTGTCTTGTTCATATGTTTCTTTTTTTAAACATTTTATATTATTTTGTTCTTGGGGCGAATCTTTCGCGCGCCCACAGGCAAATGCCTGGCAGCTACTTGCCCCAAGCGGCTCAGCGCCCGCAGCACGGTCTTCCCACTCGGCCGTGTGGAGTTCTATCACCGGCGTGATGCTGATCTTTGGCGGACATGATGGCAACGGCGGCGGTCTCAGTGCAGGGGATGAGGTGATGAGGTTTGTCGGCTTCATGTGTGAAGCAATTCTTCGAGGTCGGCTGAATGATTTGCACTCGTATGATCCACAGGCCGGGAGGAGTTTTGCAGATGATCAAGAAATGTCGCTTTTGTTTTGGGCGTGAATGTTGCTTGCACTTTTCATTGCAGTTTTTCTTTTCAATTGGTTGGCTAATGTTGGCTGACAGGTTGTTTGAATGCGAAGTCTTTGATCGCGTGTTTTTGATTGTTTAAGGGAGTTCAGAGTATTTCAGAGCGAAGCTATCTCTCCAGAATCTTCAACTTGACAGATGTTGCAGAACCTCTATGTGAAATGCAGCCCCTTGCTGGTAGGACCTAGCCTCTTCTACATAAAACAGCCTCGTGTGCAGCTGCCTTGTGAGGTTGCCACCTTGACTTGGAGGAAGTACAGATCTGAAGGGGAAGGGGAGCTTCTTTAATTCATGGTCCTCCCCCTTTGCTCGCTCTTTGTAGGGATCGTAGGTTCTGCTGACGTGCCTTGGTTGGAACATCTTTGTGCCGGTGGTCCCTGGATCTCTTGGTTCCTTGCTCTCTCCCCCTCTCCCCCCCTCTCTCTCTCCATCTCAATCTCATCCACTGATCCACCCACTCACCTGCCCACCCACTCACTCGCTCACTCATGACAATGTATGCGCCTTCTTGTGCCTCGACTTGTTTCACAAAAATGAACTCCTTTGCTGTTCAGTGATGTTCATCTATGTTCATAGATTCATAGTTATTTCCGCACACGATGATCTGGGCTCAGATGGCCTCACGACCTGTTTCACTTCCTTGACTTGACTTGACTGCGTTTTTTTGCGCGACATCACTTGATCTAGTGCATCTGAAAGGCGCTTTCGCAACCCACTTTCGGATGAGGGCCCACGTTTAAGTTCCGGCCAAATACAGCACCACACGCAGTTTCACATCTCAGGAAAGCATCAACTTCACAGCCTCGCAGAGTAAGCACTCGGTAAGTTGAAGCAAATGAAGCGGATTTGTTGACCAGCAAATCAGAGTTTATAATCATCTTTCACCTCCCTAGTCAAGTGCGCCCTTCTCCTCCTTAGATCTGGCCACATGATGAACGTGTATTGTAGATTCCACATTCTGCAAAGAGGTCAAGATGCAAATGGTCTTCAACAAGTTCAATCAAATGTAGTCCATGAAGATGTAATATGTTTTCGTCAAATGATTAAACGGTTGTTTTGGGGCATCGGCTCGGCCACGTGACTGGGTCGCGTGTCAAGACACGACCCGCGTGACAAGACACGACCCGCGTGACGCTTCGCACCGCTTCGGCCGCGATCGATCTGACGTAGGAGCGGCCGTGACGTCGAAGACGAGCGTCGCAAAATGGATTGCAACTTGTCCGTGAAGTAGATGACCGTGGCGTGGGGATCGTTGCGGATGTTTACAGACCCATGTCACACGGAAAACTCGAAATCAATGACGAAGTATGCATTTAGTGGATGTTAATAAAGCCTTTACACTTCAAGCATCAAGTTGTTCTTTAAAATAATTGATCATAAGAGGGATCATCATGACAGAATTGCGACTGGGGGAACCCTCATTTTCGGCACGGATAGAAACAACCTGGGGAGAAGCAGTTGATGTCCGCTTCGCCAAAAGCTGAAACTGACCAGTAGTGGCCATCACCGACTCGATCTTAAAGAATAGAGAGAGAGAGAGAAGAATCTGCCTGACAAGATTGTTCATCTTGTTCTGCGCGCGAAGCGCACAAGCAGAGATGCAATAGAGACTGGTCAGACAAGACTTGCAGACAAAGACACAGTCAGCATCAGCGTATTTTATCGTTTTATCAGATCGGTGTCAGCGCTGATGTTGTATTTTTGATCAGCGCCGTCAGTGCTGGAATGTTTGGACCAATTTGGTTCGGTGAAATAATCCTAACCACTTCCTCGTGGTAAATAGGTCCTTGATGCACATTGAGACAGCATAGATTATATTCAATTGGTGAATATTCACTTCGTCATTCTATAGCTTCAGCAGCTTCAACAGCCTTTGCTCCCGAAAGAAACTGAGGCTGAGTACACATACTGACGTCACTTGGTGACAGCTGCCGTGGTTGCTTGTGGTTGCTCTACCTGTTGCTTACATCCTTCGTGAGTTGAAGTGCACGTGGCACAGGCCTGCTTCTTTCTTAGAGTGCTCAAACATGCTTGGGTCTTGTGCATTTGGGGCTAGCCCTGTAGGGGGAAGGCATGGATGGCCCGATGAACAGAGCAGTTGCACAGAATGACTAGAAGTAGATGATGGGACACGACTTCACAGCAGAAAATGGATGTCAAAGAACAGTGTTTGGTGTTTTTCAACCAAATCTTTCAATAGGGCTTGCAGATTGGCAAAAACAATGTGTTGCCTTAGACGAAAGACGGGCACTCTGTCGTTTTGTCTTTTCATGATTGAGATTTTGGCAGCCATTTTTGGCGGTTTGAGGTGCCTATACTGGATGCGGATGCGTGATGTAGATCTCCTGGCCCCCCCAGAGCGCTCTACTTGCCCAAGGCTGGTATCCGGCGGGCTCACACTGGGAAGAAAGGCACAAAAAAAACATGAACCTGACACGACAGCAGAACTGAACCTCCCAGTTTGTACAGATCACAAATCAAACTGGCCCGGAAAAAAGGATCAACGATCCATGTTGAGTTTGCACTTTGCCTAGGTTTTTCACATGGTTTCTCACTATGTTAAACCATGCCCAGTCGAAGATCCGTAACTTGTGGCCTTCTCACTGTGATGCGATCCATCGATCTGCCACCGGTCGATCGAAGGTCGGCTCGCTCAAACCGCTCGGATCCCGGTCGCTCTCGCACCCGGACGCAGGCAGTTGGAATGGACGCAGGCAGTTGGGCTAGCGGCTGGCAGGTTCTTTTTCCTGGACCTCTTAGTCTTGCTGTTTAGCCTTGTATGTCATTGTTGTGTCTTGTTCGGCTCATTGTCATGCCAGGCACTGTTGATATATGCAGAGATACACTACAGCGACTTGCAACGCTTTCTTCATGCCCAAGCTAGCCATCCAAAGGCAGGTTTTGCAGTTGATAGGATCGTTGTTGCTGTGCCGACCCGGTACACTTGGTCAACTGGGGCTGATGGGTCGACGTTCGCACCGACTAGTCGGCTCAAACGCCCCGCTTTACAGGTGGAGTACCCATTGTACACTATATGAGTAGCGATGGGTGCTGGTGCCAGTACTGACCGAGAAACCAGGGATGCGTTTAAGCGGATCGTGTATACAGCAGCTGCTACCCCTCGGGGCGCTTCCGAAAGTGCCAGCCTGTCGATCATTCTGCAACCTTTGGGTGGTGAGCCCATGACCGTGAGCTGTAAGAGCTGTTCTGCAGTGGAGGAGCTTCGAAACTTGGTCCCCTTGGAGGATGTGTGCGGCTTGATCTTCAAGGGTAGGCTTCTAGCTGGATCTTCCAAGTTGCACGAAGAAGGCATCCAAACTGGAGACCTTCTCACAGCTTGCCTTGGTAAGGTGAAGAAGTTGCAGGCCATTCGGAAGACACAGGCGTGGGCATCCGATTCCTTCGCATTGCTGCGTTCCGATGGCAGCGTTTCTACATGGGGAGAGCCCCAGGAAGGAGGTAATAGCTCACCGGTTCAAGAAGACCTGAAGAATGTCATTGACATCTCTGGTTCACAGAGTGCCTTCACGGCCTTGCGCGGCGATGGGCAGATCGTCACTTGGGGCCACAAGGATTATGGCGCTGCCCTGGGCGGTCACAAAGAGGAGTTGACGGCTGTCACAGGGATTTCTGCCTCAGGACGTGCGTTTGCCGCAGTGCTGAAGGATGCTACTGTTGTGGCATGGGGGGATAAGAAATATGGTGGAGACTGCCAGACGGTGAAGGAGGAGCTTCAAAACGTGAAGCTGGTGGTCGCAGCCTTCTGTGCTTTTGCGGCACTTTGCAAGGATGGTCGCGTCGTGTCTTGGGGCAACGAAGCCTTTGGTGGATCCTCTGAGAGTGTCAAGGAGCGCAGCTGTATGTGAAAAGAGCATGACCTCTTGGCTTCAGATGCACTTGGATTCACGAGTTTCAGAAGACAAAGGCAAATATATAGAACGTTTTATTTGAAAAACACAAAAAGCTTTACTGCTTCTACAAAGGTCACACAAAAAAAACACACATACAGGTCACATACATGATGGATGAAGATATGTAGATCAATGACAGATAAAGGGGCCTCTTTGGAACCTGGACCTTTTTGGTCAATACAGTCCTCTTTGCATGGTGCTCTGGGTGAGGATCTCTTCCATACCCAGACCATCCATGTATGGAATAGTTCCCTACATTGGGATCAGAAATGGGGTACAGGATGGTACAGGTATATATATATATAACTCTTCCAGACATGGATGGTCTGGGATACTACACCTGCAGAACCTCTTATCAGCGCCTCCTTTGGTCTGTCCGTTCCGCACGGCATGTTTCGCACGTGCACAGCTCGGCTCCCTTCAGCAGGAGAAGCTGGTGAATGTCCGCCACCTTGCTGCCACCGACGGAGCCTTCGCGGCGCTCAAAGATGATGGGACGGTGGTGGCCTGGGGCGATGAAAGCCATGGCGGCCGGTGTCCTTCGGATTTGCAGAATGTCCAGGAATCAAACGACCGGACAGTCTCTCTTTGCGGAAAGAGCGGTGAGTGGAATTCATTTCAGAATTCATGAGACTTAAACGATCACATGTTTGCACGATTTTACAAGGCAATGGACGCACTTGTTTTGGCAATGTTGGTATATTGATTTCATCTACACTTCGTTGCACCCAACAAACACGTGTGTTCGCTCGTGAGATCTGTCGTGTCGCGTGCGGCAGAATTGGCCAAATGCCTCGTGCTTTGCTTCTGGCAAACAACGCCGAAAACCCGACCAAAGAACGCCGATGTTCGATTTTACATCGACAGACCGAAGGAAAAACCGGACCTCGAAGTGTTAGTCCCACATTTACAGTTGTTTTCTAGATGGCGCAGACCTCAAGATGTCCTGAACAGATGGGGGCCCATACTGTATAAACCACCAAACTTAAAGTAACTTGTGCCATCTACAGAGAACTTGGCCCCACCCAAAGCAGTTGATCTCTGATTTCAGGAGATCGTGGGCACAACCAAAGCCTTCGCCGCGCGCTTGCGCGATGGTTCCGTCCGCGTCTGGGGAGATCCCGTGAAGGGCGGATGCCTTGAAGGTGAAGTTCAGGAGCGGCTGAAAGAGGTGCAACGTGTCGTGGAGGTTGAAAGAGGTTGGTGGCGGAAAGAGGTCCAGTGTTCTCATGCGTGTCGTGTTGTCGTGTCGTGTCGTGGCGGAAAGTGGGTGATACAAAGCCTGGTGTCAAGGATTGGAAGTAGGATGATGTTTATTTAGATGCATGCAGGCAAGTAATTGAATCAAGGGAAAACAATGTTGTTTGCTGTCCGACATAGCACCAAAGTGAACAAAAGTACCGTAAGTGTATTTGATATATAATTGCAGCCATGACATATCACCAATCTGAAGACTTCAGCTCTGCCAGTTGAATCTCCACCTCCCCCCTTTTGGTCCTTCCGCCTAATTAGTAGGCATGCCACCAGCATTAAAGTAGCCACCCACCCACACCAAGCACTCACACACCAAGCCAAGCACTCACACATGAGAAGACCCTTCCGAGGTCTTTTTGCTTCCGGCCGCAGCTTCGCCGCGCTCTTGGCCACCGGCACCGTGCTCAGCTGGGGCGAAGTCTCCGACACCCGCGGTGTCGAGGAGGAGCTGCAGGACGTGCGCACCGTGGCCGCGTCGTACGGTGCCTTCGCGGCCCTGCGCGGAGATGGCCACGTGGTCAGCTGGGGCGATCGCAATTATGGCGCCTGAGCGAAGATGGCGTGTTTTTTTTTTTTTTTTTTTTTTTTTGCGTATGATGTGGTTTTTTTTTCCTTTCTTTTTTTTTTGTGTGTGTGTTTTTCCCCACCTGCGAGGTGAGGGTTGTTAGATTTTATCAGAGATCTCCTTCTCCTCCTCCTCCTCGCCAGCAAGTTACAGCAACTGGCAGAGCGCAGTGGGCACTACCGGACCTCAACAGCAAGCGCCAGATCGCAGTGGGCACTGCCGG
Source organism: Durusdinium trenchii (assembly GCA_963970005.1). Taxonomy (NCBI): domain Eukaryota; class Dinophyceae; order Suessiales; family Symbiodiniaceae; genus Durusdinium; species Durusdinium trenchii. The sequence continues at coordinate 532,224 of CAXAMN010022095.1, read as the reverse complement.
ACCTCAACACAAAACACACAACCAACAACACAAGAAGAAACACACAGACATAACCACAACCACATCACAAACACGCACTTAGATACATAGCTCAAATGAATGAACATAAGTTGTAATAACTGGCTCGCTGTTGCATTAGCCCTTAACACTTTAGTTACTGCAGAAACGACTTACTTACTGAATACCTAGCCCTCGACTTGCAAAAACAGTGAGGCGAAAGGGTCCGAAGAACAGAACTGCCTAACAAACTCGCTAGCAAAGGGTCTTTGTGTTTTATGTTCTGTATAGATGATGTGTGTGTACTGATATGTATGCGTCATATAGGTGCTCTTGGTTTCTGATCCGTGGGTGCTTTTTATTTGGGAGTGAAAATCTGTTCGTTGTTGGTTGAGAACATAATATGAATTTACAGCCCATGGCAAACTTGAGGGGTGACCATTCTTCCCTGCGACTTCACTTTGTACCCAATGTTCGTTTCTACCAGCAAAAATCGAGTACCGATTGCGTGATATTAGCAAGCAGACGTTCAGTGGAACCAGTCTTCAGACATGCTTGCGTCTCACATCATGTCACATGCAGGTGCAGATACCAGCAGATTCAAGGCTGATCTGAACAACATCCAGATCATAGAAGGTGCAAGTGAGGGTTTCGCTGCTATCCGTGCAGATGGGAAGATCGTGTGCTGGGACCGGATTGGACAAGTGGATGTGAAGGTCAGGGTTTGATGAGAGCGTTGGATTTTTTCAAAATCTCAGGATTCATTTGTTGTTTCATCGATGATGGGATGATGCTCTACTCGTTTCACTTGGTTTGCTTCACTGGGGTCTCAAAGACAGCTCCTCCCGAAGTCGCTGCGTTGGAGAAAAAACAGAAGTGCTACAGGCGCAACAACTTTTGAGGACCCAACGGATGTGCTTCGTTGCGCTTCGTTGTGTTCCAAGACATCGATGTTGCCGTGATAGGCAAATCTATGAGACCCTGTGGGTGGCAGTCCTTAGACGCAGTCAAACTTATTTTTTAAGCAGGGTGGCACCAGGAATTTGCTGTCACACCAAAACGACATAAATCGACCCCACGTGTGGAATTGTCCCCACATTATCATGGATCCTGTCGACGGGTTAGACGATGCTGTGCAGAATCGTGTTGTTTCACAAAGAGCAATTAGCTGAAGGCCGCTCGGGCATCGCCCAGTATGGTGGAACATGGACCAGTGGAAATAGCGATGCCCCATACACTTGGCACTTCATCCCACCGAAGTGGCCATGGGCGCAGCTGCAAAGGTTCTTGAATACTAATACTAATGTGAGCATGCTGACCCTCTTTGGGGATACTTGGTGGTAAGAACAAACAGATGCAACAGTTCTATGTTTCTCTTCAACCTTCTTGCAAAGCTAACATACGATAACAAACGATACAAAGCCACAAACTAATGATACAAAGCTAACCGCTTGCTGAGCATCCACGACATCCACGGCTTCCAACCTTGTGCAGGCGGACAGTCTCGCAGCAGAAGCTGCGCAGGCATCGGATAAGAAGTGTTTGTCTCAGATTCGTTGTCGAACAAAAGCGAGCGATTCCCGCAGGTTCGGATAGGGAGTTGACGAAGCACGTCAAACTAACTCGCACTTGCGGCGGACTTGCGGAACTCGAGGCCACCCAAACTACCCCTTAGTTGTGGTTGTGACACTGAAGAAACAATTCTGCGCAGTAGAGGGAGTTAAGACCTTGATGTGACCACGATGGCGGAATGAAATGGCTGGTTGTTTAGACTACATTGAGATTGACCTATGTCAAGTAACATCTGGTCTGTGCCGCAGCACCAAGAATTGATGTTCATCAAGCCGACATGGCATCCAGTTGGCTGGTGATGTGCAATTGATGTCCACAAAAGAACCCCGGAAACAAATAATAAAACTACAATCAACATCCCAGCCATTTTTCCATTCGAACGTCCAAAGATGAGCCCGGGCGGCTGGGTTGCTGAGAAATGTGCCGGAAGGATCTCACTTCACAGAAACATGGACGAGGAATGGAATGGGGGGCGTTCAAGTCACTTCCCGTGTCATCCCGTGTCTTCAAGAAGCTGGTTGCGCATGCATCATGTTGTATCTATCTTCCTTCAGAAGGACTCCACCGTCCTTTGATGCAAACCTGATGAGAATGGATGAAACATGATGAAGGGGCCGCTCCTTGTCGTCCCACAAAGGGCCGCGTGGCCTGGCGGCGCCATGGCGCCCTCTTCAGCAGCTCAGCGTGCGATGACGGCGCCTGGCAAAGGCGAACTGGGAACGATGGGAGGGTGAGAGAGTGTGAGATCTGGAAATCGGTAACTGTTCATCGATCATCCGATCAACGATTTGTTTGGAATGCATTGAACAAACACATCAAAAGCCCGATGGGACCCTCACAAAGCCCTGTGAGCCAATGGGGATGCTTTGGGACCAACTCAGCTTGTTCGCATTTCTTGCCCAGTCGCTGTCGTGCCTGGTGGAGGAGACCCGGCGCTCCTTCCGTCTTGATGGGTGCGGCGGACGCGGTGGCGGTGCCCGCGGCGGGTCAAGCGGACGTGGAGACATGGAAGGCCCCGAAGTGGAGCCCATGGGCGGAGAGACAAGAGAAGCGAAGAAGGTGCGTCCTTGCTAGTAGTAAGGCCAGGAGCCCCGAACGTAGCGTCCTTGCTCCTATAGTAGTACGGCCAAGAGCCCCGTTCGTAGCGTCCTTTGTTAGATCTTATTGTTAGGAGTTTGGGAATGCGTTTGTTAGCCTTTGTGTGTGCATGAGACATGCAACTTCTCCATCCGAAGCGGACGCACCAATGGTGCCACATGGAAGAAGCGGACGGAAGACCAAGGTCCTGGGTCTCCGCCTTTGTAGGCAAACATGAGTATCCTCAGTGTGATTCGATGAAATTCTATGCCAATTTCTTCATCATGTGCTTTTGACCAATGTTGGCCAGAAATTACAGAACCCCCCCAAAAGGAACGGTGTCCTTTCGTCTTTGATGTTATAGCAGGTCAAGCCGAGATCGCCTGCACCAGAGATTTGCAGTTGCCTGCAGAAGGAGCACCGATCGCGCGTCATTCGAAAGTGTCCTCTAGCGAACTGAGAGATGTGTCCTCTTCTCGAACTGCCTTCGGGAACACCTCGTGTTGCCTTCCCGGGCCCAGCCAAAGGCCCTACAGCCACTTCCTGGACATCGTGTAAGAAACATTGCAGTGGCTGCAAACTTAGGTCAGCATCGCACCACATCGCACCTTTGCACCGGAAGATGGTTGAAGCTGTTTCGTTAGACCACACACGTAGAAGCCGTATCGCGTCGCTCCTATCAAAGGTGGCTGGGCCTCATACAGCAGAAGCTATATCATGGCAGGTAGCTCAATGCTGAAGCAGCATGAAGCAGGTCAAAGAGTTACTTTTTTTACCCCGCCATGCTGACGACCAACTTCATAAACTTCATACTGTTCATTTCGGAAGCTTGCTTTGTGGTCTGTGTCTCCTTAGGCTTTCGGCCATTGCTGAAGGCGCGGGATGGACCTTTTCTTGGGGGCGCTTGTTTGGACATATATACTGTAAGGCTTCGAAGAAGATTGGGGAATTGGAGATGGGATGATGTCCATACTACGGACCCAAGCAGCATTTTGGGATGAAGTATGATGAAGTGGAATTTCGACATCAATCAGGAAATCACTATCCCAATGGACTTGCACCATGTTTGCAGAATTTGGCTTGTGAGTTTTGCAGGACGGGTGGCCGTGTTCTCGGCTGCGAGCTTGCTGCAGGCAGCGACGGGCGGACTGGTATGACTGGTATTCTGGAATTCCAACTTCGAGGTGTTTGAAATTGCTTGCTCCCTAGTAAAATAGGATAAATCATACTAAAATATACTAAATCACCATATAGGATTCTCCAATAGCTGTCTTTTCGGCTCAATTGGTCTTATAGTCACTGGCATCACCGAACACCATCGGCCCGTTCCCTCCGGTTCCTCAGGTCGGGGGCGACCTGCGCGGCGTGCGGTGCTGGCTGCTGGCGCAGTGTGCGGAGGCCGAGAGCCGCAGATCGCTGCTTGGCCGAGATCGGGTGTCCCAATCCGATTCGGTGGTTCTTCCGATCAGATGTGTGTTGTGATGTTTTTTTTCCATCGTTCTCCCGAATTCTCGTGTGACTATGAGGCCCGTTAAGAGACGATGACCAAAGAGGATTCTTATGGGATTCACATGTGACGTACTTACCCCCCGTTTCATGAAACAGGGGGGGTGGGGAGTGGCGATGCGATGCACAGTTGTTCAATACATTATACTGCTTGTTTCAATTGATTGGAGCTTGGATCAAACACCGGGCCATGACCGGGTGACTCATCTCTTTTCCCTTGTGGCATCTTGTAGCTATGTGGGTGTATATAGGAAGAGCTCCAAGCAATGCGTAGACTGGCCAATTTTCCCTCTTCCAGGGGGGGGCTTTGGGAGGTCTCCCTATTTTGATACACAGCCATGTGGACTTACATTTGTGCAGCACCTTCTCCGCAGGACGATGTCGTCATTGTGTTGCTGCGACCGACGGAGTGGCTGGGGCCTCGGACGGGTTCCGCTCGAGATCAGTGGGCTCTATTGAGACAAGAAACAGGGCGGGCATCCAAGAACTGTCTCCCAGATGGTCTTGAAGAAAAGACTGGGCTCAGATGAACCTGACTTCTGGAAAGGTTTGTTGAACTTTTTGTCTTTCCGCTGAACGCTGGTCATTCCGGCACGAACGCGTACGCACCAGCGAGAAAAAGCGTGAACACGTGTTCTGCTCGGACTGGCATGAACGAAGCATGGGTTACCCGGAATGACATCGTTTCACCAACGAAGGTTCGAAGAAGCGAGCTTGCCCACCCGATTTGGAAGGTTTCATATCGTGATACCTTGGTGTTTTGATGCTTCCAGTTCCGAGAGACGCTCAGGTTTAGTGCTGAAGCAGGCAAGAATGACCTTGCAGGCCGCTTGTGTCTTTTTCCCCTTAGCTTGTTATTTGTTTCCCCTGTTCTGTTTCCTAGGTCCTGGCTTGTTGATATTTTCTCATTGTCAATTGAAGTGTTTCTTGGGGTCAGACGGTCAGTTGAATTGCTCAGCAGAGAAGGAGTTTGGGCAGTCGAATCCACCGGCAGCGAGTGTCGCGCAGGTCTTCTTCGTCAAGTGGAAGATCGATGCCCAGGGCCCCAGCGGCGCCCCTTGGGGGGTGGTTCGGCCCCACACCTTTGGTCGAGTCGTCCAACTGCGAGCGGGCTCTTTGGAGAGGTTGGAGGACATGTTGGAACCCGGAAAATTCGGTTGGTTCAGGCTGCTTGGATTTGCCAACTGATGTGTGTTTTTTTTTGCTGCGTCTTTTTGTTGCCCCAAAACTAGTCTGGCTGGGATTTTGGCAGTCCTTGGAAAGAGTACGAATAGTACGAACTGCTGTTCTGACCTAAGCCAGGCATGACCAGGCCATTGGCTCGAGAAGCATACGCCAACGAGAGAAGAAGCACCAATCACTGTCGTCACTGGAGACCTTGAGAGAAACGGGAGTGGGCCAAAACTCATTGCCCTTTGATATACTTTGTTGGGGAGGAACGAAGACATCTCCCTTCACAGGCTATTTAGGCATTCAGGATGTTTTTTTTGTTTATATTATGATTATGCTGTTAGGTTCAATCACATAAACAGAAGCAAGACACTGCAAACAAATCAATGCAGAAACAGCTGGACTTGACACGCTGGGCACGGCTGTCACGCGTGAGACCGTGGTCTCCCAAATGGAATGGCCGTCTTGAGCAATACAGGAGCACACTGTGGAGTCAAAGAATGCTCTCGGCTGGACTTCCTGCCCTTCACGTGCAGCCGCTGAGCGGCATGCGGGTTATACGCACTCACATGCCTGCAAATCACGTAAGTAGTGCAAAACGGTTTGCATCGATGAGTTCTTAGTGTGTTTTGGTGTAGAGAAGTCGAGGGGAGGCTTTTCGCATCCTATTTCCCAAGATCGACTTTGCGATTTGGGACTCCGGACGGAAGGACACTCAGAAAGAGCACAAGCAAGCAAGGGGTGAACCTTGGAATCCAGAAAAAAAGAAAGAAAGCACATCAGCTCAATGCTGCTGTCCCATTAGGTCAGTGTCGGGGTGTCTTTTGCTTGGACCACTTCCGCTACGAGGCGCATCAGTGTCGGCAGCTCAGCCGTGCCTGGGTCTCTGCGAAGAGTGATGGGACACGGAGGCTGTAGCGGATCTCCTTGGGTGAGGTGTATCCTTAAGCTGTGGCTGACCTTCTTTTGGCGTGCAACTTGCGTATCCTAAGGAGAGTTTTCACATGGTTTTAACCCCACAGCACTCAAAACCGCCGAAAACGATGTAAGTTAATAAGTCGGGGGATGAAAGGCCTCTGTTGCCCCTCAATTCCTTGCCTCGCCTTTTTCTTCCCAGGTCCACTGGCCGCAGGCCTGGATAACCGAGTTCTGGTTTGCCCTTTGTGCGACAAGGGCGTTCGTTTGGAAGTGGGAGAGGACCCGAACCTCACCTGGGAAAGTGGCTCGGAGGAAATTACCTGGAAAGGTGCTTGATGGGGACGGGCGCTTGTTTTCAAGGAAAACATGACAGCCGTGCACTCTGACTCACTTAACATGGAGGTGCGGCCCACCGGAAGATCTCTTTTTGCTAACAGGGTGTTTTCCACTTCCATGTTGGTGAGATGGAGTATACTATGACTGTGACAATACTCTAATAAGTCTAATAAGTACTAATAAGTGTGTTTTCTTTAAGGTGCCCTGGGAGGCTAGTTTTGAGACCCACAGCAGTTCCGCAGTTCTTAAAGCTAGGAACCACCAGAATTTGGCAAACCAATGCAAGTGGAACAGAAGGACCATGAAGGACCTATCGATTCGGAGCCATCTTGGTAGGCTGAAAGCACTGTCCAGTCGTGATCAGCTTGTGAAAGAAAGAAACAACTCGGCTGGCGTTCTTTCCACGCACTCGGCCGGTACGGGGCACCTCCAGCGCCGCGGGAAGGGTTGGTCTCGGGCGCCGCGGGCGTTCAAAGTCTGAACGCGCACCGCACGGGGACGTTCACGGCCGGTGCTTATTAAGGACACACCTTGAATGGGTGTACCAATCCCGCGGGAGCCGAGAGCCGACAAAAGAAGGCGCGGGGTCGGGGCGCAGCGCGTTTGGTGAAACGCCGCCTCGGCGGTGAGTGGTTCGGAGCTCACGGTAGTAAGAAGGGGGGGGGTTGAGCGGTTCGGAGCGGCTTGGTGTGGGGACAGTTCATGTGCCAAAAAAAAGAAAGAGGAGATCCAAAGGTATCTGGAGATCCTGGAAATGGATACTTCTTGGTGATCAGTGATAAAGGATGCTTTAAGGATGCTAAAGTCTATGCCTAGAATTCCACACGTTTTGGATCCGAATAGCACCAAATTGGCTTCGGCGATCGCGCTCTGTGCTAGGCGAGATGTCCGGTCAGAGGCTGTAAAGAGCTACTTACTGCGAGCAACACAGCGCCTTGAAGAGAGAAGAGGGGGGGTGGCAGGTTCGTCCACTTTTGTGGGGCAAGAGATGCCCTCAACTAGAGCCCCCAAGATCCCCAAGAGTCTGACTCATCAACTCCTATACATGAGTGTACTTGTAAAAGCGTCGCAAGTAGGGCGTCCTTTTGGAACCGACAAGACGTGCCCAAACACCCGCGCGATCGGTCCTCGCGGTGTCAGCGAAATCTCCGGTTCAAACGGACGTCCACTGACCGTCTCTCAGGTACTTTGTGCGCGCTGCGGTCAAAAGGTGTGCTTAAAACACCGCTTTGAAGATGAGCCTTGGCCAGTCTCTATGAGTCTCCCGGTGGATGAAACGAGATCTCCAACGATCGTTTTTGTGACCGTTTGGACCGTTTCTATCTATCTTGCCCGGGGGGGATGTGTGAGAGGTGATGGATTATCTTTTAAGGATTTTGAACCTGGGATGTTCTGAAAGTGTGTTCATACATAGAAGAATGACCAGCAAATCCCGCCAGAAAACTGCCAACTCAATCCAACTCAATCCAACTGCTACTAGGTTCGAGGCCATCGCTACTAGGCTTCCATCCCTCCACGTCTTAAGGCACATGGTTGTGGCACCGCACCGAGCCGCGCGCGCCGCGCAGCCGACACCTGGCGCTGTGGGCGCTGCACGCTGGTGAACGCGGCAGGTGCGGCTTGCTTCGGCTTCGACCGCTTGGACCGGGGCCGATCTGAAGCTGAAAGCTTTGGACGAGGATTCCCCTGTTTGTGTCGTCCTGTCAAATCATCGATTTTCACATGCTGCAGAAGTGAGATGTGAGAAAGTCACTCCGTATCGTGGCCGAGGAGTTCTGGAATGTGCAGCTTGTGGAGAGCCTCTTGGTCAAAGGATTTGTTTTTTGATCACACAAAAATCCATCGGGAATACAGATGATGTTCAATGTTGTTCATGTTCCCTTTTGTGGATGGCAACTGGTAGTTATATGCCTTGTTCTTGAGCCAGAACACTTTTCGTATTCTGATCAACTTGCTTTTGGCATGCTGGGCTTAGGCTTGCAGTTGAGAATTGTGGGATCAATATGTCCATGTGAGTAGTATTCTCACACTTCATCACCTGTGTTTTAATAGGTGTTTTGTGTTTACACGTTGTGGAAACATCCTGAAGCTAGTGAGGCCAGTTTTTCTCCAGCTTGCAGACATGTTGGCACCGTGCGAGGCCTGCCTCCCAAATGCTTGTGGGAAACTGGACTTGCAATCGACCGGCTCTTAGCAACCCAGTCGTCCGATCGGTTGAGGTGCTCGGATGAGGTGCTCGGTCCAGCATTGGGCGTATAGAAACAGACCTGACCATGTAACCTCCAATCCTCAGAAGATGAACCAAGGACACCCAACAGAGGTAAAGTGACCTTATAAGACGCTACTGGGATACCTATGGGATAGCCTATAGGGTTCTTCAACCTCTGTTGGACAGTTGGGGAGGGCGGCCCGGCCGCTGTCGTTCACTCCAAGGATGCACGTTGGACAATGGGGCCACGTGTTCAACGTGCGTCGCCTGCGGTGCGAGCCGCTCCACCGCTGGCGACTCGGGGCAGGCGGTGGCGGTTCAAAGAAATACACTCTGACGAACACATCACATGGAAGTGGATGGCATGGTCCCTTGGAAGACGACTTTCCGTTATAGAAACAGGGGGTGCCATCCACTTCCATGTGATGTGTTCGTGAGAGAAATCATGAACTTCGAACTAGAAGAGGTCCAGTCTACCTTGAGCTCTACATAAAATTACATTCGGACCTTCAGCTCCCGGTGAATCTATAATAACATACATATATTTTACGAAAGCCAGCCGATAGGCTAGGCTTGAGCTTTTTGAGCGAACGAAGTGAGTTAAGGGGGTGTGGGGGGGGGAGGGTGTTGAGAGGGACATTTTGAGAGGGTGAACCCAGAGCTTGGTGGGGGAGAGCGCTCCAAAGCGAGGGTCAGAAAAGCAGTGAAAATGGGACTTGGTGATGCGAGTGATGCAATGGACGCCAAGTAGTGCATCATTAGCATCATGAACGGCTTTGGAGGCTATTTGGACAATGGGCATTGCAATCGAGTGGAGACAGGGACCCACGTGCAGAGCAGACCGCAGCCGCATATAGGATACGACTTCTCAGGACAGCCCGTAACTCGCGAAATCCATAGAGAACCGGAAGTGACATGAGTTGAACTTGGATTGAGCTTCGGTGGGGATGCCTTCGAGGTTGACTCGCATAGTGGATGCTTCTCGCGGCGTCCACACGCACCGAACGTTTTCCGGCTTGCCGGTGCAGATAGATAGATAGATAGATAGATACATAGAGAGATACATACATACATGCATACATACATACATACGTACATACATACATACATACATACATACATACCCATAGATAGATACATACATACATACATACATACATAGATAGATAGATAGATCGAGATGGAGATGGAGATGGAGATGGAGATGGAGATAGAGATAGAGATAGAGATAGATAAATAGATAAATAGATAGATGCATGAGTTCTATATACTACTGACTCATGGCGTCGCCTTTTTGCTGGCAGCCCGTCCCGGCTAAGACGTGCCCGCTCACTCTTCCAAATCAACGAATGCCGCTTTTCGACACGCTGCAGTATGCATTGCAAACTTCAAACACTCCAAATGTAAGAAGCACATAAATGCTTCTTGTCAAACGCGCGCCGTACTCAAGCGCGCGCGTCGAAGCTCACTATAGAGAAGGTCTTCCTGCAGTGCGCACGCGTGGTATCCCACCACTCGAATTTAGACGGTATTTCCCCTTCGCTAACGCCGATGTCGCCTTCCAACTTCCATAAGATGCGTACCTTCCTGCGTGTGACAAACACATGCCGACACAAAACATGCTATTGCCTTGTGATGATGACCTACACCAACATACAACGTATCGCATTTCTCTTTCACTATTTCTTTCATACCAAACTTATCCCAAAGCCGCCCGGCTTGCTTCTCTGCTCCCTCCATCACCACGACGTACGCCCCCCCGCATCCGCGGCACCGCTGACTCGCAAGCTGCCGACCATGTGTCTTGTGCCGCGACGCCCGCCAGAAAAAGAGACACTCGTCTGGCGGCTGCTGGCTTTCGTCCCCCCCTTCTCAGGTGTATATATATTATATATATATATATATTCATTTATAGTTCCAGGATCCGGCCAGCCACGCAAAGAAACCAGCGCATGCCAGGCTTGCAGGTCGTGAGCTTAGTTGACCAAAGCAGCAACATGTGGTTTGATGTTTCTGGGCGCGACTTCAGGTGAATCTCCACCTGTGTTTTGCGATGTTTCATGAAGTTCGTAGATGTTTCTGATCGCCAACCCCTGCCATATCCTAGGATCGATTTACCGTGGTTTCGCCTTCGTCCGAGCCACCACGGTCCGAAACCCCCAAACATGGTCCAAAGTCTTTGACTGCTGAGGATTGGTTGAGGTTTTCAGACCTTAAAGAGGTCACCAACTCGACGGTTTGCTGCGGCGACTGCGGCGGTGGAAGACCCGATTCCGTATGCGGAATTGGTTCGAAAAGGGTTCCTACTCAGTGCATGTTCTGAGCGGAACAACTTGTGGAGCACGGTGCCGCACGGATATTGAGATCAGGCATTGACACATATTGACACTTCTCCTTTGTTTGGTTTTTATGAAGCGGTCGGTGGAGGGAGGGATTCGTGTTTGATGTGTGTTCGTTGATACTTCAGTTTACAGCTATTTGTGCTCAAGTGGCTTTACTGATAGAGTCATTTTCCACACTCAAAAGGTCAGACCATGGTGATCGTTGCTGGGCCTGGATACGCCGCAGTGGGCGGTGGTGCAGCAGGCGGCGGTGCGGCCGGTGGCGCAGTTGGCGGCGGCGGCGGCGGCTTTGGCGATTACCTCTTCGGACTTTTCTACCAGCGGTACCAGGAGGGCAACACGGAGGCCATTACCTATACCGGACCTGGTCAAGGTCACATTGAGAGCCGCCTGGTAGAGGTAAACCCAGGCACTGGCAGCTATTCAAAGGTTGAGCAGCCAACCTATGCCTACAGGCCACGCTGGGGACTGATTGGCATGTGTGGATTCATCATTCTCTTGCTGGTCTTGCTGCCCTTCCTTTGGATTTGCGAGGTGCGCACATTCTTCTTCTTCTGGTCTACCGAGCAGTGCGGAGACGTCCAAGATGATCCTTGTATTGATCACTGTGCGGCTCTCATGACCGCTCAAGCGAACCAGGACTTTTGCTGCACTTCTTGCCCTCTCCAGCGCGGCATGACTGGTCTTCAATGTGTGAGCGAGCCTGCACAAGCACCAAAAGTGCTGGTGAGGCGACACTACAACACTGTCTACAGGCAGATCCCAGAGAACCACTATGTCCACGTCCAAATGCCGGAACAGCCACCCATTGTTCACAATGTGCAAGTCATGAGTCCAGCAAAGCAGTATGACTGTGGAGCCCAAGGCACTCAGCCTGACCCAACTTGGTCGGAGCAACACACACGCTGGTGCTGCTACAAGTACAAGATGTATTGCCCACATCTTGTGGTTGACAAAGACTATTACCACACGGTGACCAAGGTCCAGCAAGTGAAGGTACCAGTGCCCGAGCCCATGCCGACCCATGCTCCAATTGTCCACACTATCCACCACACCTACCATGTGCCAAGCCCTCCTCAGTATGTTCATGTGCAGATGCCGGGCCCAACGGTTGTGAAGCCGGTGGTGGTGAACGAGAAGGTCCCCTACCCAGTGAGGGAGCCCCCACAAATCATCAATGTCAAGAAGCCATATCCGGTGCACATCAAGGGCCCGGATCACTATGTGAAAGTGCCAGTGCCTTCGCCACCTCATGTGGTGACACGCTACCACACTCAATGGAATACTGTGGTTGATTCGGACTATGACTGCAACAGCGGCTTCGATCATTGGAAGAGCCTTTGGTCTCATGCCAAGCAGAGCTGGTGCTGCTCTCACCAAAATGTCGGGTGCCCTGGACACTGGGTCAAGACCGTCCATGTGATCCACAGTTATGACTGCCATGCAGGCTTCTCCAATTGGTACCACGGGTGGTCAAGTCCAAAGAAAGACTGGTGCTGCTCCCACAAGCAGATGGGCTGCCCTGGCACGTGGCATGGACACTGGCACGCTCATGCCGTCGTTCATGTGCAGCATGTGCATGGAGTGGGCAAAGGCGGCTACGATTGCAACGCAGGCGCCTCCAACTGGATTCAGGGATGGTCGACAAAGAAGAAGGACTGGTGCTGCAGCAATGGTCACAGCCAGTACTGCGTCAAGTTCCATTGCCATGGAGAGCATGGAGATGTGAATGCTTGGTCCTCTGATCAGCGAGACTTCTGCTGCAAGAACTTCCAGTTGGGCTGCCCTCACACCACCCTGTCCCCACTTGGCTGTGATGCGCAGTGCACTTTGAACGGAGAGACTTCTACTTGCAAGCAGCGCATTGATTGGACGCAGGAGAATGTCTTTGGCTCAAAGAGCAACGCTTGCAATTTGGCCTACAGCAAGATTCAGGTGGGACGTTGTTGAGGGTTTCTTGCTTTTTGGTAAGCCCACGTCACACTTTCTACTTCAGGCAATTTGTTAGTCCAAGAAGCCACAACTGTTTGGGTCTTTGAGCATCCTCCTCAGGTGGAGTGCGATGTGTGCCGTGCGTGCACTATCCAGGCCGCAGGGTGTGGCGAGCAAGGACCTGGCAAAGCGGCCTTCGATTGCTATGCTGCCTTGGGCAATTGGTGCCGTGCCTGGTCTCCTTCCAAGAAGGTTTGGTGCTGCAAGGAGAAGGGCGAAGGCTGCCAGTCTCCAGATACACCACCCAACTGCGACGCTGGTGCTGGCAAGGTCTGGAAGAAGGTCATGATCAGTGGCCAGTGGACTTGGGAGGCCCACATGGCACATGGCGCTGTTTCTGTGCAGAAGCCATATGATTGCCATGCAGGCCTGCCTGGATGGGAGCACGGCTGGTCTGGCCCCAAGAAGTCTTGGTGCTGCGGCCACGAACAGCTTGGCTGCCCTGGCTATGTGTACCATGGTGCCGGTGCTGGTGGACACACTCATGTTGTTGTCACCCACCACTATGTCTCCGGTGCAGCCGGTGGCGCAGCTGGCGGCGCGGCTGGTGGTGCTGCTGGTGCGGCAGGCGGCCACAGCTGGTCCAGTGGTGGCAGCTGGTCCAGTGGTGGCCATGTGCACCATGTCCACCATGTCGTGCACTAGGCCCACACTCTGAGGGCTTCGCTTTCCAAGCTCCAACCTGGAGCATTTTTCCCAGCCATTCGTTGGAGCACAAGAGTAAGACTAGCTGGTTGAGACACTGGTTCACTCCCAATTCGGAATCGGAACAATGTGACAAGTTGTTTCCACATTGACGTTCCTCGAATTTGGCTCAGATGATGGCACTTCAGCTTAGCTTCAGCTTCAGCTTAGCTTCAGCTTACTAGATATCTTATGTATACTACATTACTTTGTTTTGCAGTATTTGTACTGCACTCCGCCGTCCCCGGCGTCTTCGACGTCCCCGGCGTCTTCCGGTGTTCGAATGATCCGTCCGCTTCACGCCTCGAAGAGGTCCGTGTGCCGGAAGCGGAGCTATTTTCCGGGCGCGGAGAGCGTCGCAGCTCGACGTAGGCGTCGGGGCATCTGGTGAAAGATTTGGGGAGTGAATCCCACGGATGTATCTTGGATTAAAACAGGCTGGGGTGTGTTTTTGGTGTGTGATTGAGGTGTGTTTTTGGGGTGTGTGATACTGTTTGTCGCACATCGACCTTCTGAACGGGTCAATGGCCAGGGGCGACCCTTCTGAACGGGTCAATGGCCTGGGCAGCTTTTTGGCCTCTTTCCGAAGCGGGTCAATGGCCGAGGTGAATGGTCGAGGTCCGAAGCAGGCGACAGTCACGGGGCGATCACGGGGCGACCGGTGCGGAGGGGGTTGTCTTAAAGATCGCACGGGGCAAGCGGATGGATGAAAAAGCCGAGTCTTCCTGGTGTTCACCCCTGTTTTTGCCAGCCTGAACTGAACTAGAAAATATCCCTTGGCTTGTTTCGCCTCCAAACTCGCGAAAGCAAAACAGACAAAAACGATGAAGACTGCGACCTGCGACCCCTTCTCGTTCGCCTTGTTGGTTTCCACCCTGTGTTTGGCCACCCCCGGGCCCCGCACCCTCCTGGGCTCGACCAGGACGCTTGACCTTTGTCTCGGTGCTGTCAGCTCAACCAGTGCTGTCCGCTTGGCGGAGCGTACCTCGGATGGCACTTGCAGGGTACCGCTGTGTCCATCTTTCTCTTGGATGTTTTGACATGAACGAGATTTCAAAGACCGACCTGAACCTCAGGTTTCCAGACCCTATAGATTGAGATCAGTTTGGGAGGAAGTCGAAGTTAATGTTAATCAAGGCTCAATTGTTGGGTCAAACGGAGAAACATGCATCCAGGGCGTGTGTGCGCTCGTGTGCGTGCTGGAGTGGGTATACCGACCCAAGTTGAGGTCCCAATGACTTGCATGATGTTTTGGAGTGCCATGTTTCAATATCATACATTTCGTCACTTGTACAAGCTGAATGGGACAGAATCAAAGGAAGTTTCCAGGTAGTGTGGGCAGTTCCGGACGTTCTTACCCTTGAAGCGTTGGTCTCAAAGCAGGGCAGCGGCTTGGTACAGCCCCAAGATGGTTCATCGACATGAAACGTGAAAAGATCAGATGCCATGCCATGCAACTCGTTGTATCAATTGAAGGGTATTGGAGCTTAAGAAGAGTCACCAGCTTTGACAGTTTCCACGGGCTACGGATTCCATTGTGGTGCGGACACCGACCCGGAACCGATGGCACGTTCGAAGCCCGGTGTTTCGCAGCCGGCGGGCCTTGGGCAATGCGAGTGCTCGAGGCATTTCAAGAGGTTGTGCCTTTGGAACATGAGTTGAGTACCGTCAGAGTCCCAGGCAAGTTTGAGAGTTGAGAGTACGCGTGGAAGAAAGCCTTGGAACTCTTGTTTAGCCGTCTAGCAATCTTCAATGGAATAGAAGACCTTGTGCAAAACTGCATCAACATCATAGATATGGATCTTTGCTCCTTTGCTTGCTTGCTTGCTTGTTTGTTTGTTTGTTTGTTTGTTTTTACATTCAATTCATTCATGCCACATTCATCCATCAGAGTCTATCTCCTGCCGCCAAACCTGAGGCGAGTGTACCGTTACCGTCGTTCCAAGCTCAGAGATTCCAAGCGGCGCCGGCGCGGCGTGCGGTGCAGCGCGGGGATGTTGTACAGATTTGAAAGGCCGAAAGGCCGTAAGTAATGTATTGAGCGTTGAGATGCATTGAGTATTGAATAGTATTGAGATGTATTGAGTACTGTGAGTACTGAGCATTTCTTTTGGCTGTTTTGAGTTTTGAACCCCATTGCTTTCTCATGCAGAATCAGAATAAGAGGAGCTGGAACCTTGAGGCCTTCAAGCTACCTATCCAACCCATCCAGTTCCACGAAGGCGCTCAAAAACGCAGAACCCCTCCATTCGCCGACGTACAGCGACCGCGGACGCGTCGATTGTGTACCCCCGCCACGACTGCAGACTGGGTTGGAGCACCTCGCGCCGAGCCCTGCGAAGGCACCGGTTGAACACATTGGACGGGAGGCGACGGGTTCTCCTCTTTTTGAAAAGCCTTACTACAGAGCTGAGCAGGAATGGCTCCTGCAGACGGCGAAGGGGAGCGATGGCCTCAAGGTGATGAAGCTGAAGACTGACCTAATTACTGTTGATACTGTAGATGGGCAGGTGGTGAAACCAAACACCGTGCAAGTTCACCCACAACACACAACACGGAGCGCCCCTGCTTCTTTCGTTAAGACATAGCTTTCTTAAGGGATGTCTTCCATTCTGAAGGGAAGTCGGGATTTCTCAAGGTCACGGAACTCCCTGCTGCGTCGTGATCGTCGGTGGCTGACTCGGTGGATCAGTGAACGGCCGGTGTGACACGGAAGTGGCGAAGTGAAAGCCAAAGTCGAATTGAACATGGGTGCGTTTTGTCTTAAGAGTCCCGAGTCCTGAGTCAGACTTTTTGGCTTATGTTAAGCTGTTTACTTCTTCACTCGTTTGCATATGTTTCAGGCGTTCTCGATGTCAACTCTTGTCCGTCCATTCATGGCATAACATGGCTCCGCCATCCGCCACGGTGGGACGTCCACCGAGGCCCCCGCGGCTCGGGCAAGAGCACGTTCCTGGCCGCCCTGAAGTCGTTGCCGATGAAGGCGGCAAAACGTGAACGGCGGTGGAATGGAAGATCATGTGATGTCATGTGTATTCCAGAATGGGTGTGTAAGGATGTGTATGTAAAATTTAGGAGAAGCCCACTCATTGTGTACTTTGATCTGAAAAGTCTTGCTGTCAGCAAAGCATATAGGGGCAAGGTTGGAAAAGCCTCATGAGAAGCCATAATGTGTGAAGCCTCATGTGAGTCTTTCGATTCTTGATCATGTGAAGGTGCTCCCCATGTTTGTTCCGGCATTGATCAATGCTGGCATCGGAGACACTCACGCCGCCGTAAGAAAGTGGGGATCTCAGCTGATCGCTAGGCTAATTGCTATGCTGATCGCTACTGGCAAGTGGCACATCACCTCATCTCAGCTGATGTGAGGCACTTCGAACGAGCTCATTTGCATCAACCTTCCTGTATCACTTTGGAGTGGAACTGAGTAGACCGGAAGAATACCTCAGTCAGTCATGAGACATGAGACGCAATGGACGAGCACCTTCGTGCCTGCTCTCCTTCAGGATGATGTGGATGAGCTCTTTGGCAACGAGGACCAAACGTCATGAACCCCCCGAAGTCCCGCGACCGTTTTGCTGGACGGACAGGAGAAGAGGCGAATATTTGCTGGGTGTTCGATTGGGTGTGTGATTTAAGACTTTAAGAAAGACCGCTGGTCGAATATTTTTTTTGATAAATGAGAGTTACAACCTGCTGTGGCCTATTTGTTGGGGCTTTCTGTGTCTTTTCCAGGACCATTTCATATTCTTCCAGGACTATTTCATATTTGTCCACCAGGACCTTCCAAGAGGTGTCTATAAATAGCATCTTAGAGGTTAAGAGGTGGCCAAAAAACCACCTGTTGGAAGGTCCTGGCAGAACTATTTCAGATGTTCATAGAATGTTTCATGATTTTTCTAGAACTTTAATTTTTGATGTATTTGCAACTGTTTCTGTTTAAGTTTACCAAATCAAAAGCTTCATTGTTTACCAGAACTATAGTGATAGTCTATAATAACGGTTGCTCAGAAGAAGGCTCCAGAACAGTACTGGTGCTACAGTAAACCCTGAGTGAAAAAACAAAGCACTTTGCTGCAATGTGAGGCGTGTGACTGATAGGATGGACTGGGGTGTGGGATGAGTGGAAACGGGAACATTTGTTTCCACACCAGGCTAGTTTTAAGACTCTCAGCCAACGAGTACTCAACAAAGACTTGTCCCAGGAAGAGCATCTGAGAGTGGAATCCAGACATGAGAATCATACAATGCCAACAGGACATTTGCACAGTCAAATTCACCAGAGAGGCTCTAAAAACCTGCCTTTACATCTTAAGTAAGGACCTTGTCATATCGAATTCCGCGTAAGCAAAACCCTGGGTTGCGTAAGACTGCGTAAGCATTTCGCGTAAGCATTTCGGAAGTTTGCTTTGCGTAAGCAAAAGTGAGGGCCGCGTAAGCAGCGCGTAAGGCCTCGCGCAAGGAAAGTGATACGACATAGGGAGTGACTGCAGGTTTTTAGAGTGGCTCACCAGTTCTTTTTTAAATAGCCCTCAGAATTTTAGGAATAGCTCTGAGGATGTTGGAAATAGCCCTGACCTGTCAACAGACAAATAGGCTGATGCAGTTCCTAAAATGAGAGGACAAAGACTGCTGGAACCATGGAATCTCCGATCTCCTGGCGGAGCTCGTTCACATGCAGCGGACTTGTGAACTCACTGACGTTCACAGCGGTCACGGCTTTTCTGCAAAAGAAGGGAACTTGATGGACATCCCGAAAAATCCAGGTCACGCAGTGGCTTGCTTGTCCAATGATGTCTGTTTGGGGTCCCTATACTACTATATCATCTTTATGCGCAGGTGCACCTCACAGCTTCCACCGAGGTTGGATCAATTCTGCTCCTCCAGACTCCTCTTCATCGCCACGTAGACCGCCCAGAGACCAGCGCCGAGCGCGGGTCGCGGCGCTTCGGACCGAGCTCACCGGACGAGCTCAGGTCGTCGCGCTCGTGGGACCGGCTCCCTCCGGTCCTGGCATGCCGTGGGGGCGCTTCAGTTTTGGCCAAGTGGGCGAGACGAGTGTGAGTGTTTCTTGAGGAAGTATTCACAACACAAAGATCTGAAAGTGAGAAAATACACACCATTGCATATCCATGCATATCCTTATAACATCTTATAATCCTTTCATTAATAACAAAACACAGGCACCAGAAGGTCTCAACCTTCTGCCCCTTCCTTTCGCTCTCAGGCTTGCATTCCATTCAGCTCCAGGAAGGGGGAGACGGTTTTTTCGAAGCTTTCCTGAGGCGGAGCCGGTTGGAAGCGGAGCTTTGCTCTTGCTTTGTACAAATCACGATGGATTTGTTTTCGTGGATGCAGGATGTTCAGGCGCCTTCAAGCCGGATGTTCAGCCAAAGCCGCTGAAAGAAGAGGAGAAAACGACCGCACAGCAGTGTTCAAGTTGCGAAAAGACGCGACCGCACAGCAGATTGCAGATTATGCTCCTGTCAGATTGTTTTGAACCTCAAGGGTTGTGCACAAACATGAGGTTCGCAAGGCACTATACAGCAGTAAGGTGCCCTAAGACCAGCAGTTTACCGACTTTCTGCATTTTACCCGTGCCATGTGTGCAATCTTGAAAACAGCTTATGTAAAGCTGTTCATGTGAGTCATGTGAGCCATGGCAAACATGTGGGGAGCGATACGCCACTTCCCCAGAAGTATACCGTGCATATGATAGCAAAGAACACGTAGGCGGAGTGATGCCGGAAGTGATGTCGATCGAGACCTGCAGCATCCTGCAGCCATTTTTCTCAACTTAGATCATCAGATATCGGCAACCCCCGCAACTCGGCAGGCGTACCAGGGATTATCTAAAGGGACGACTTGTTGGGAAGGCTTCGGATCTCAGAACTGCATCGATTTTGGACGAAAGGGGTGAAAGGGGTGGTTTGGAACCGTTGGGAATTGTGAGGTTGGACCTAATTTGTCGTTATCAGTTTGGATGTTCATCAGTTAGGACACTGGTGTAAACGGCCTGCCCGGCGTCGCGCGACTCTCATGGCGCACGCGACGAGTTCACCGAAAGGCTCCGGCGCGGTCGGAACGTTGCGTGAACAAGTCGCGGCACGATCGAAAGACTCGGAGCCAGGCTCCAAAGCCAAGAGCCAGGTGCGGTTGGTTGGGAGGGGTTGGATAGGTACCTGGTTCTTCAAAGTGACCTTTTGATAACCATGGTTTGAGGTCACTTAAGCCTCCCAAGGGTGATGTGTGTGTGTGTGTTTTTTTGGTCGCCGGGGGGGGGGCAGGAGGCGATGCAAAAGTTTTACTAAACTAAATTTAAATTATCATGAATGAATTATAGAGGTATGAGTCGGTATGAGCGGTGTTGTAGTTGTTGGAGGGACAGCACTATACCATTCATGATCATTATATTACTATATTACCTTATAGTATGGTGTTTCTGTTTTGAATTGTTTTGATGTTTGAAGGTTCAATCAACCAAGGGCCCCTGGGTGAAACCCAATATATGCCGCGATTGGAGCATGGCGGGTGTGAACCGTTGGAGCCTGTTGGCAACCTGTTGGCGTTTTCCAGATTCAACCTGGCAGTCACATAGCATGAAGGAGGTGGAAGGTGGAGAAGCTGTGCCGACGACAGGTGTGACATGCCCAGAAACCAGTAAGAGCTGTGAACAAAACAAGTTCAATGAACAGACACTGCATGCAGATCTGATATGATGCATGCTTCCTGGATCTTCCTCGAAAACCATCTGGATGCACACTTCAAAGAAAGCCCGGTCCAATCCCACAGTCCCAGTGGGGCTGGGCCACCATCCAACTGCCAAGGCCCCCCCCGCGCCGATCGTTGACCACTCCTGGACGTTGCGCCGAAACAAACGCCGGGTCGGACGGTCCGAGGCCGGTGATGCCGGTGCGGCGAACCGGGGCAGTCGAGATCCCGGTTTCGAAGGATACCTGAGGCGCGACGACGTCGTGAGCGACGCGCGGTTGGCGACGGTTTGGCGACGTCGCACGCATGGCGCGGTTCGGGAGTTGGCGGGAGTGGGAGAGAGATGACTTGTGAGGAAGAGGTGGACAAAACTGAAGTGTGAGACTTGTGAGAGTGGCAGATGGTGAGGAGATGAATTAGGAGAGAGATGATCAAATGGATTAAAAGGGATTAAACCTGACAGATAAGATTGAACGTGATAGATCTTGTGACTCAACCTGTCCTGCAACATCTGGAGATGAAATCTTCCTGCACTGTGAAGGGTCTTTGCTTTGGGGTTTTACTCGGCAGCATGGTTCGCCCCTGAGTTCAATCCCCTGGATTTGTCCATTACATCTCAATCATCATGATTTCTCTATAGATTATGTGTGTTTTTGTTCTATAGCTTATTTGTCCTATATACTCTTTTTTTTGGGAAGAAAGTCCATCCTAAATAGTTGTACTATACTTCATTACACGTCTCAGCTTTTCAGAGACTCCCTTTTTCTATCTACTTCGACTTCGCTCCACAACAAGCGGCAACAAGCGGCAACAAGCGGCAACAAGCGGCGTGCAGGCAACTGAAGCGGCGCCGCTTGGAGGCCGAACAAAAGCCCAGTGGCGCCCGGCGGCTCGGAGATCGGAGCAGTGCTGAGCAAATGAGAGGCTCCTGGCCTTACTACTAGGAGGGGCTCCTGGCCTTACCACTAGGAACAAGAAGCTAGAAACAAGAATTCAATAGAATTAGAATTAATGAATCAAGAAGCTACTAGGACCTTTTCGACTCGAAGAGATGCTGGTCACGAAGTAAGTAGAGAGGCTCCCCCTTTTTGGGGGGCAAGGTTCCAAGGAGCAATCAGCTGCATGTGCTTCCGGCTTTTGCTTGCTCCATCTTAGGGAAGTAGCTGAACCATGACATGTTCTTGTTCAAAGTACGATTCCGATGATTCAGTTAAGGCAAATAGCTTCGGAGAGGCAGGGTCAGTTCATGTCAGTGTTCAAATTGCACCGTGAAGAATGAGACGAGCCCCGCTTCCGCCCGCTTCTCAGAGCAAGTCACGTCCAAGTGCAGGCTGGTTTTTGGGCTCGACTGGATGCAAGCATCAGTCGCTTGGACGAGACAAGAGCATTTGGGTTGTGTATTTCAATAGGAAGAACTCCTTCGACTCCCTGGCCACCCCGGGTTAGCCCGGGTTCCATTGAAGCTCCAAACCTACAGGCCGGTCTCCGTATAGGAGCTACACGGAAGCACCCTTTTTCCTTGAAAGCGAATGCTGAGCCCGGGTGGAGTTCTTGGTGACTTGGGTCGGTCATTGGAGCTACACATGGTACTCGTACCCATTTCTATGCCCAGTCGGGATCCAGTCGTACCGAACCTCAGGTACGGCACCTGGACCCTCCTGGAACCCACCCCAGTCCCACCGAACCTGAGAAGGTGCGACTGGATCCCGACTGGGCATGTGCAAATGCATCTCCGATGCACCCGAGCTTCATGCGGAGCGAAGGGGAACCGAGCGGGAACCGAAAGGGTGGATCGGTACGGTGGATCTCCATGTGGAGCCATGGAGGGAGGTCATGCGCATGGTACAGCTATAGGCAAGTTTGATGGATGGAAGACCTATACGTATTAAATCATGGAAGGAGGTGAAGGGTTCATGGATGTTCATAAGATTCTTTCTTCTCTACCAAGATGTGTTCTTCCTTTCAGCGCCAAGCTGTCGTGAGGCCAAGCTCAGCGCGAGCAGAATGAGTCGCCCAGTGGCGCACAGGAGGGGCTGCAGAATCGGTGTCCAGGTTCCTTTGGTGTGTTGGAACAGGTTGGAATACTAAGGAGAGAGAGAGAGAGATAGTATAGATAGTACCTGGAAAGGCGTATGAACACTTTTTTTTGTGCGAAGGCCGTATTTGGACAGAATTTATCGTATGGACATTTTAATTAACGAATTAGCGTATTTAGCCGTATGGACAGAAAAACAATACCGTACAAAAGCGTACCCATATAAAACCAAAACTTTATCAACATTTTATCGACAAAAACCCAAACAATTATATTGATAAAACCCAATCAAACCCAATATTCGGAGGAATTCCAGAAAATTTGTCCATTTGACAAAAAAAGGCCGGATGCACAGATTTTTTGTGCGAACGTGTTTGAACAAAAAAAAAATGCACATTTGGATTCCCTGGTATAGATAGGTATACTCAACCCCACACCCCCCGTGTCAATGTGCCCTCAAAAAGGGTGCCAAAAATCGATCGCTGAAGGAAACAGGCTGAATTTTAATGGTGGAAACGGATCGAAACACCAAAGAAAACATCACTAGCCGGCCTACCAAAGCAGACGAAAGCCAGGTGCATGCGATCGACGTCCATCGCTGCGCCTGCTTGATCCATAAAACGACGATCGTTTGACACCATTTCCCCATAAAATGCTCAAGTAATCCCAGTGGTAAAGCACGGATGATGTCCCAAACATACCCAAACATCCTAAGAGATCCTAAGAGAACATAGGCCGATCCGTTCAAAATGCGGCTCAGCCATGCACCTTTATGTGGAAGGACCGAAGGACGATCACTTCGGGGAAACCAAAGCATTTTGCCGAAGCCGCACCCGCGTCACAAAGAGCGCCACCGGGTTGTGACATTTGGTTGTATAAACCACTGTGAATCCGAGTGAATCATGCACATGCATGCATAAAATATAGCCATGATTCAGCTTCTGAAAGAAATATCGTACCAGAACGAACACCGAATGAAATCCTGGTCCCTGTCGCATCCCAAAACTCTGTTCTCAGAGTCCACCAGGAAGGCCCTAAAAGACCAGTGAAGAAGCCGTCGAAGACGACGCCGTCGACGCCGAAGACCAGTGGAGCGCAGCCACCGATCGCACGGACGAAGGTACGGGAGAGGGCGGTGGGGCGGAATCGGCGGCGTGCCGTTGTCAGATTGACGTTGATCTGACGCATGTTGCTGATTTGATGACCCATTCTGACCCATTCTGACCCTCCGAACATATGGCCCTCGGGGTTTTTCATGATGAATTGAATGTCCATTTGATTGATCTGACCTGATCTCGAACTCGTTCGACCGGATCTTCAGGATTCTTCAGGGCCTTCCACCAGACATGATCTTCGGTCAAATCCATCTGTTCGGGAAGCACTCGGAACGACCACGGTTAGGATAGCCTGGATCTTCCAACGACCAACAAATTCTGTTAGTTTTGGTTGACCCGGTTTTCCGCGCAAACGCCCGCAAATCAGCGCAACCGACAAAACGACCGCAAATTAGCGCAAAACGCACGCAAAAAACCAGCAAACGACCACAAGAATCGGCAAAATAGCGCAAAACAAACAAAACGACCCAAACGATCAAACCAAAACGACCAGATGTTTTTGGTAGTTGGAAGGTCCAGGAGGATATATTGGTTATCTTATATTTGCGTGTGTTGTGGGGAACTTTCCCTCTTGTACCATCTTGTACCTCACCCCTGGTAGTTGATTTCTTTCTGAAGGCTCTTCTGTTTTTGTTCAGAACAATTTGTTTAAGAAGTGCCTGGCAGGTAACCTTTTTTGAGAAAAAACATGTCTTCTTCCCAGCGCCAAGCTGCGACGTCCCAGTCGCATCCCGCAGGTTGCGTTGAGGAAAGTACAGGACGGAAGGATTTGATGGCAGGGGCAGTCGTGAAGTATGCTAAAGTCATCACAAAGGGCGAAGGGTTTGAACATGGAACCCTGTGGCGCTCTCGTGTTCGGACAAACCACCAAAACGAGTTGAGTGCAGGCATCTATGAATCTGGGTGTGAGAAAGTCCAGGCTTTCAAGCAATTCAACTCGTGGAATACCACCCACAAACCGCGTGCCTTCCATTCGTATTACGGTGGCGTGCAGTGAAAGAGAAAGTCCTGGTTCATTGATAGTTACGTGAGATATGATGCCGTCTTCGCTTCAAGCCTGTCAGACTGGTTGGGAACAAATTGGAGCAAAGATGGATGCAGCTCAGAAGGAGCTGGTGAAGGGCTCGGTTTTGGCGGTCATTTTCATTGCAAGAGTCTTAAGAACACAGTGAGAGATTATAACATCTAATCATTTTTTAAAATGCTTTGGTTTTTCAATTGTTGGAAAATCATGGAATGACCACAGATTTGTTGCTCGATAGTGCCTTGGTGAGTGATTCCAACATCTTTTGATCTTTCCGAACGGCCAAAACGGCGAGTCCCTTCCCGCTTCTTCACGTGCCGTCGCTCATGCCGTTGTCCGGGAGTTACGCCCGCGCCGTCAGAAAAGACGCCGAACTGGTGAGTTCCATGAGTTCCTGAAGGAAAACACCGTCACGTCGATCATATGCAAAAAAAGAAACACTCGAATCGACTTGTTTTTGGTAAAACGTCGAAGCGTCCTTGTCCCAATGGAGACCTCCGCTCCTCGCGGTCCTCGGTCCTCGACGGAGACAGCATGCCCGAGGCGTCATCGACCCTCCAAGGCATGGGCAGCGGCGAAAAGAACCGGGAGTCCGGTTCGATTCGTTTTGGAAAAGGGAAGAAAAGAACGGCATTTAGATCTCTGGAATCTTCAGACATTCAAGCAAGTTTCAAAGTCGAACCTTTTCCATCCCCCTGCTGTAGTTACACAGTAATCAGTTCGTTTGCAGGAAAGGTCAACTATCAGCAGGTAGTTGGGTAGCCATTTTTGCTCCAGGACTCTGTGCTTTGTTTGCGCTGTTTGCGGTTAAAACCATGGTGATCGTTGCTGGGCCTGGATACGCCGCAGTGGGCGGTGGTGCAGCAGGCGGCGGTGCGGCCGGTGGCGCAGTTGGCGGCGGCGGTGGCTTTGGCGATTACCTCTTCGGACTCTTCTACCAGCGGTACCAGGAGGGCAACACGGAGGCCATTACCTATACCGGACCTGGTCAAGGTCACATTGAGAGCCGCCTGGTAGAGGTAAACCCAGGCACTGGCAGCTATTCAAAGGTTGAGCAACCAAC
Organism: Durusdinium trenchii; assembly: GCA_963970005.1. Classification (NCBI taxonomy): domain Eukaryota; class Dinophyceae; order Suessiales; family Symbiodiniaceae; genus Durusdinium; species Durusdinium trenchii. The sequence goes on along the minus strand of CAXAMN010022095.1, from coordinate 506,473 downwards.
CTATGCCTACAGGCCACGCTGGGGACTGATTGGCATGTGTGGATTCATCATTCTCTTGCTGGTCTTGCTGC
>CAXAMN010022095.1:465769-501402 GCA_963970005.1 Durusdinium trenchii | reverse complement strand
TCTTTTACTTTTCCGGGTCACACGGACGTTTACGTTCCATGCATGTACGTTTGCATTCCATATGCACAGACGACTCCTTCTGGGGGGCACAATGTCGATGCTGGAGATCCGTGTGCGGCAATGGGTGTTTCCGCGAGAGAAGTTGCGTGGAACACCGGCGGAGAACGTGAAAGCGCTCTCCAAAGTGTGTAACGCGAAGTAGTTTTTGAGAGTGCCAAACCAAGGTGCGCAAGTGAACGCCCCAGCCTGACTGGGGGCGTGACGAATGCAACCCCGAAACGACCAGGCACCTGGTGGCGTCGTTCCCATGTAGTTATGCATATATATATATAATATATCATGTATTTAATTATCTTTAATAGGTAGATAGATCACACACATATATATATATAGGTATGAGAAGTCAGCTGGGCACCACCAGTCATGAACCGCGGCATCTCTGCCCTGCCGTCGCCCAAGCTTCGGGACGCCCTGCTTCGACCTGAATGACGGGCTGCGCACGGACGGGTCTGCATAAGATGGGCTTAAACAAGTATCCAATAAGACTATTATAATCTATTATATATGTTGATAATATAGTATCCATCCACATTTTTTCATGAATCACCATGAAGGAAGATTCGGACGAGGACCACCTCTAGCTGAGCTAGGGGTCTACTTGCGTGGCCCCGCAGTTTTTGCTTCGGATCACCTGGGTCAACTGGGTCGCTCCTGGAGCGAGGACAAAGTTCCGACTGATTGCACTGGAGGATCTGCTAAGCTCAAAGAGCTTGGTCATGATCAGAGTTTCGATTTCAAAGAGTCTGCGGGATTGCTGGCGACGCTGCGGGGTTGCTGGGGTTTGGTCCGGCTGCTTGAAAAAGCCTCAGCACTGACCTTTGGGTGGCGCTGCTGTAATTCTTTAAGTTTCCGGAATCGGCTTTTACCCCCTCTTCAGAACTTAAGCCCACAAGGTGACGGGAGGCCCAGTGGGCATTCACTGGTCGGACACACACCGGACATGACCGTTCCGTGGTTCCACACGTCCATGGAGCGCCAGGCACAAAGACTGCCTCAAAGGAGCCAAGTCCCAAGCCCAGGCCAAAGATCGGCGCCTTTTTGGACATGTCGCATGTTCAAAGGAAGAAACAACGAAACTCAATGAAGAAGTCTGTATCATAGATGGTCACTTTTGTCATGAAGTATTGGTTCGCAAACCTGCTGCTTTGTTGAAGAGGTGGATGTGAGATGTGTGATGAATTTGTGTACAGATTGCCTGGGCAGAGATGGCTTTTGGTACCTAAGTTCTGTCACGGCATGTCACAGAACTTCTGCGTGACATGCTCCAACTTGATCCGCCCACCGCCTTGCTCAGGCCAAGAAAGAAAGACACCGGTCCACCCCACCGTCGACCGGTCCACGCCACGGTCCATCCGCCGTCGCCGACGACTCCGGCGGCGAATCCGCCGTCGAGGCCGAGATCGGCGCGGACGAGCAGCGCGGTGCGCGCGCGACGAGCAGCACGGTGTGGTTTGCCCTGAATCCGAAGCTGGTTCGAAGTGAGAATGTTGAGACTCCAGCGGAATTCGCATTTTTTGTTGTTGTTTTTGCAAAGTTGTTTGTTGCGCAATTTGTTTTTGGGGGATATAGAGTAGTAACATCTACTCTATATATATTAACAGATTCACATCGAAGTATATAAACATGTCAAACATATATCCCGTTGTTGTTTGATTTCAGACTTTGAGAAACATGTCAGGAATGTCCAATATCTGGCTACACTCTGGCTGCAAGAAGCGGAAAACATTCACTCCATGTGTCACTTTCGTTCGTGAGTCGGAGGGTTGGCAAAAAACCAGACCTAGTAGCTAGAAGCTACTAGGTGGAGGCCATCGCTATTAGGGTGGAGGCGATTCCTAATAGGTTCCTTTGGAAGCTACGAGCGTAACAAGGGCATTACTACTCACATCTCTGGCAGCGCCTGCAGGCACCTCTCCCACCAATGGGGCTTTGGAATAGTTCCCCACCATCGCTTCACTGCTTCGCGACTCCGTTAGGCCGGCCGAAGCTGGGCCGCCGCAGGCGCCGAGCGCGCATAACCGCGCGATCCCCCGAGGTTCAGCCCGTGGGCTCCCCCCACAAAGGATGTTGATGTTCTTCATTACTAGTAGCTTTTAGCTACTAGTAGCGATGCACTTGTTACTAGTACTATAGTAGCTGTATTGCAAATTGTAAATCAATGCGCAATCTGTATACCAGCTCCAGTTCCAGAATAACCCTCATTTCCTGCCGCGTCCCACGTCCAACAAACACCTATGACTCGTCGAATGACCACCCCCATTCCAAGTCGAGTAGCTTCGAGTCCGATCTCCAGGTACCGGAGAGCTCCTATCCTTCAAATGTGGAAGCTACAGTTCAGGAGCTTCTCAAGCTGGCCGAGGTGATCGAGGCGGGACACGTGTCCGGCTTCCGGGAATCGAGGGAATGGTGATACATGGCGGGAAAGAGACGAAAGCCAGCCGATAGGCTAGGCTGAAGTTCGGTTAGGCGAACGAAGTGTGAGTATTAGGGGGTGTGGGGGGTGGTCGCACACGGGTGAATTTTGGAGGGCGAACCCAGAGCCTGGTCGGGGAGAGCAACGACAAGTATTTGCAGTTTGGGAGTAGTTTTTTTGGGTGTTGTGATGCCAGTGATGTATTTGACGGCCAGTAGTGCACTATTAGCATCATGAGCGGCTCAGGAGGCACTCTAAACCGTCTTCTAGGAAAGAGGAGGCAACGGGACGTGAATAGTGGCTGGAACTCCTTCATGAAACGAAGATGGCGACTGAAGCCGTGTTTGGTGAAAGGGAGGTGTGTGTCTCTTAAGACATTGTGCGATCTGCAGGGCGGGGGGAGGGCGTGGTAGGAAAAGAGGGTCTGTAAGAAATCTTGGAGTTGCTGGGGGTGCCCTCTTTAATGGTGAAGACGCCCGTCAACCATACGCAAAAGGGCACCCCATATGGGGTGCGAATTGATGTAATGATGCGGTCCGTTGAGGGCAGGAGAGAGAACAGAATGCAGCGGGCAAACTTTGAGTTGCTTGGGGACTTGGGGATGCCATTTTCGAACGAAGAAAGAGGCGTAGTAGCGAGACTCAAAAGGGCACCCCATATGGGGTGGGAGTTAATGTGGATGAGACAGGTGCAGGAGGACGTGATAGGAAAAGAGGGATTGCAAAAAACGATGTGAACCATTGAGAACGGGGAGGAAAAGAATGCAGCGGGCAAGCTTTAAGTTGCTTGGGGTGCCCTTTTCTTATGGTGAAGAGGCCTGTTGACCAGACGCAACAGGGCACCCATATGGAGTGGGAGTTCATGTGCAGGATAGGCATGGCGGGGGAGGATGTGATAGGAAAAGAGATGGGGAGCTCACCAGGGATCTCGCATTCACCCCCCCATGACCGTATTGAATAATATTGATATCTTTTACGGCGGCTGGCTTTCGTCCGCTCCCTTCTCATGGTATTAACATATACTCTAACTATATGTGGTCATAAACAGGACCTAGGACTTTTTGGTGGGGAGGGCCAAGTCCGAAGTCTGAGATGGAGTGGTTGACCGCTCCAGTGACTGAACAACGGCTCCAAACATCCTTCCACGTTTTCTGAAACATCAGAGCTTCCGAGTGTTTTTCGTGCTCGGAATTCTGCCTTCATTTGTTCGGAGCTTCGAAATCCTGTTAGACTTCCTCGCTGCTGTCCAGTTGGTTTTTTGGGGACATTCCTCAGTTGTCAGACCTCCTAGAAAAGGCCATTGTTGCACGCTGTATCAGAGAGTCGTGCGGACTGTGCTTTGCTGTTTTTTTTCGTCGGCAGGCCGCGGAAGAAACCAAGGAAAAAACATTGGAATTGGAGCAGGAGGAGCTTGAGGTTGAGGAAATGGAGGAAGTTGAGGAGATCAGGTTTATAGCCTCTTGTTCAAAAGATTGAACTTAAAAAAAATCCTTTCACATTATGGCAAGCCTGCCGAAAAGTGCTCAAGAGTAGATGTTTTCCAGAAGGAGGTGGAAGAAGGTGAGGAAGAGTCACGGGACGATGACGAGACCTTCAGTGAATGCTCAAGCGGTTCAGGCCAGGAAGACATCATAAATGTGTGCTAACTGACGTGTCCAGACTGAAAGTATATCTAAATCCATCACATTGGATCGCAGGGGTGTGTAATTTTTTTTCATAACAACATGCCCAATAGGCATGTATCGGCGATAGATTGCAGGGGCAACGCCTTGGGGCCACACCCTGCGATAAATGTGATTTTTGATGCCTCGGGAATGCCTAGGAGTCCAAGGCCACGATTAAAAAAACGATCTTTAGGTGGTCCGAAAAGGAATTTCTTTTATTCAAGACGCTTCGCGTCGACAGCCGCCCACACCGCGCACGAACATCCGAAGTTAGGCGCCAGGTTGGCTGTTTTACAGCTGCGTTGGAGCCATCTTGGGGCCAACTTCGTCTACCTTGGGGCCCATAATGGTGATACAACTTCGGCATTGCCAAAAACCATCCAAACATACACCTCCAAAACGCTCTCCCCAGTGGCCCTGCAGCCGAGCAAGAATCAACGCAGCAACCGCCCCAAAACAACAACTCCTCCAAAACGCTCTCCCCAGTGGCCCTGCAAGCACGACGTAACGAATAATCATCCAAAAATGTACCTCCAAAACGCTCTCCCCAGTGGCCCTGCAACCCAACCATAGCCGCGTACGCGCGAAAAAAAAAGACTAGCAGAGCTATTTGCGTAGGATGTTTTTGCTAAAATGCAGAGCTCAAGAGCCCCAAAGCACGCCCTGCACCGACAAGCGGTGTGGGTGCCAAAAATGGTCGAATTGGACTTCTAGGGAATGTGCATGTTTCTTGTTCACACTCAAAGCTTCACACAGAGTTCGTGCCGAGCACAGGTTCGCCTCATGCCAAAGACAGGCCCGTGATGACGTCTAAACGTGCGACGTGTGTTTCGGTGCCAAGGGCCGAGTTTCTCGGTCCACATCCACCGGTCTTTGAACGGCCGACAAAATACATCGCGTGTTGGGTTCGGTGACATGACTCGGACCATGTGAACATACTAGACTCATTCTAGGATATATAGACATTTGCTCTATAGGTATTATATTTGCTCTATAAAAATCAAAGGGTTTTGAGATGCATCTTCATTTTGAGGCAGGTTCGTTCATTCGCCACGTTCGCTGGTTGAGTGTGGAGGCAAGTGTGGCGGCCTGGGCGTCCCAATCTCAATGAGATGCGTCCCATGATTTTCTGCAGAAAAAACAAAATTCTTGCTGTGTCGGTGGCCAAACAGAACGAGGAAGCCTCTCCAGGATGGTTGTATATTTGACAATGTCGAATATCCCAGACACGACCCGACGACTCTGGAACTGGCATATGCGACAACCTGTCGACGGGTGGTTGATTTCGGTCGTATTTGGCCGCGCCCGGCCGTATTTGGGTCACTAGAGTTGAACTTCCTCCCAGGTAGCCTTGATGAACTGGTACGGTAGCCTAGTCATGCCTAGTCCATTCTTAAATTCTTTGCATACATTTTTTTTTGCGCATGAAGAAGAGTTCAGTGAACTGCTCCGTTTGGCGAACTGCTGGAGATCTTTGAAGGGACTTCGTGGCGGAACTTGGGAAAAGAACAGGTGTTCACTTGAAATCACTTCAAGATGCGGAAGATCATGAAGAAGAGAAACACGTGACAAGAACAGAGGGCATGAAGCAGATGAACCTTTTTGAACATAGAGCGGAAACGCAAAAGGATGGGAAAGGGGAGCAAGAGAGAAAGATCAAACAGTTGAATTACAATCCACGAACATATATAACCAAAAAACAAATTGTCGGGGAGAATGAGCAGTATAAGGGAAGACAGTCACAGACGGAGGATGAAGAGTCTGTGAGTGACTTGCAGTTCCAATTGGGTCTCAGCCAAACTCAGGATTTCGATGATATTCCCCTCCTGAGCTGAGCTGACAGTTTCACTTCTTAGCCAGGGTTGGGGAGTTCGCAGTTGGGTTCACCAACTGGTGTAGAAACATGTAGAAACGGGCTGTTCATGGATGTTCCCTTTGCAACAATTCTCTCAATGAGGGGGTCCAATAGTCCCACCCCTGTTCTTAGCGGCGATGAAGCTGAATTTCCGCCAGAATCTTGATCAGTTTCTGGGGTACCCGCCACACGGCGAAAAAAGACATGGATGCGACTGTGCTCAGTCTCGACATATGTCGACATGAAATGAATGCCGCACTTCGTTGATCTCCAAAGATTGCATTCATGTGACCGCGCCGCGCATCCGGCTCGAAACATGTTTAAAAGACCTCACTTACTTATGTTCAGAGACCCAATAGGGTCTCCAGGTCTTGAGCCCCGACGTCATGCCGCATGAGCCGCGCATCCGGCATCCTGGAGCAGACCAGGATCGTCCATTTCCAGCTCTCCTAACCAAGCTCCACCAGTTGGCAACGCCTGCGGTGGAAGATGAGTGGATCGAACCAGAGGAAGCGAGCCTTTGTGGCACGCCCTACCGAAGGCCACAGCAGAAGATCAGCCATGCCGAGTCGAAACCTGAGTGGTGTGTGGTTTTGGGGGAGGTGTTTGGGCGTTTTCGATTCAAGCACAAAGTTGCTGTCTTTGTCTCAGTCAGAGGCTTCTATCATCTTATCACTCACAGATACTCACCGATTCTAAAAGAACTGAAACATAAACATCAGAACAATTAAGGGCAATTGCTCTAATCCCGAGTACCTATTAAAAAACGGACCCCTATTAGAAAAAAGTCAGGTCGGAAACCCCTAAATACGGTTTATATGTTTTTTTTTTTTTTAATTACCGCCCTTTCAAGCCGCTACTAAACTACCAACATTGCCGACTTTGGAGGAGTTTTGTTTATTAGGTTCCAAAAACAACCGTGACTGCCCACCTCTGTCCGCCCTGTCTATCCACCATGACACGCCGCGCTTACACCAGCAGGCTTTCCTTCCCCCAATGGCACGGACTCACGCAAACGCACTTGCCACCGAGGTCATGCAACACCGCATGGCACAGCGACATCACCTTTCGAAAGCTTTAGCTGTTAGTCTACTGAAGAATCACTATTCTAATGATGGTGTTTGTAGGGGAAAAGGAAGACCCTTCGATCTGGAGCTTTTTTGCATTTTTGATATGAGGTTAATAAAGGAGTTTATATAAACTTTTACGGATTTACTTTTTGGTTTTGAAGCTCTTCCCAGGTGACCCTATTTTGGACCCCCCGATTTCTGGGACCCCCTATTAGAAAAAATGCGACCGAGGTTTCCTTATTTGGGGGAGGGGGGGGGCCCGTGTTTTTTAATAGGTGGACCGGATTATAGATCTTGACTCACTGGAGTAGTTCTTGTAGCGTAACCTGAATCTGAAGCCTTAGCGTGTCGCGCCCGACATCCCATCGGATCATCTTCGCTCCCAAAACGGCCCGTTTCTTCACCCGAGCGACGCGACCGAGGTTGATGGCCCGACGCGAATTTCCCGCGGTCGCCGAGCGGATCCTTCGAGAGTTGCGCGGGGGGGGACGGGCGCCGATTCAGCTCCCCTGCGGTGAGCACGATGGATGCCTTGCAACAAGCGACCTGGGCGCAGTGATGTTTGTCGGCCATCGCTTCTCTCAGAGCCAGTGATGTTTCAGTTCATTCCGTTTGATTTCCGGGAATACGACGGAGTCTGGGAATAAGATGGAACAAGCCAAGGGTCTCCAAGTTATGCTCTAGTTCTTTGGTGACCCCCAAATCACGAAAAACGTGGTGATGGTGAGTTTGGGTTCCGCATCTGTCCCTTTCCCAGACACTATGTATGCCATATTTGGTATAATATACATTCTAGTTCCATGGAGTGTTTGGGTTTTGGATTCCATTCCGGACGCCGCACTTCGCTCTCTCTCGCCACACCGAGCGGTGCTGCCGCGGCCGAGGTTCTGCCTTTGTCGCCGAAGGCTCCTGGAGCCCGTCGCGCCACCGTGGCGGCAGTGCTGTCGCTGGCGCCGGAGGAAGACGGGGTCGTCATCCCTCGTCGGCGTGAGCAGACCTGGGCGGGACAGGAGGTGGAGGAGACCCGGAAGCTTGCAGAACTGGAGGACACAGAGGAGGAAGTTCCTGCTGTGCATCGACAACCCTCTGGAGAGTCCATTGCAAGCTCGAGTGCTTGCTGGAAACACCCAGACAGTGCAGCACCGAGATCTGTGAGCAATTTTGCAGGAAAGTAGCTTCAATTCGGCCATCCCTTTGGGTCCCTTCGGTTTGTTCTGAGCATGTATTCACCCATTGGCCCAAGTTCACCCCCAGCAGAGAATTGATGTTGACCCCCATCCCACCCGAGCAGCAAAAACATCGAGGTGTGATTTTCATCATTGACTGGGACGACACCATCTTTCCAACGACCTGGATACAGAAGAAGGACCGCCCTCCCGTCTCGTCTTGTCTCGTCCTGCCGAGTGACAGTGAGAGCGAAGCGAATGCGAAGCGACTGCGAGTGGGTCACGTCGTCTTCCGGATCGAGTCCCTATACCCAGACACTCCATGTATGGAATATATGCCTACATGGGGGTGGTTTTGGAGGTCAATGTATATAGGCATATATGGCAGTCCCACGTGTCTGGGATAGATTCCGAAGCGCCTTCCTGTCTGGACGACGACGCCTTGCGGCCGTGACGTTTCGACTCCCAGGATTGGTTTGGCCAGTGGACGCGAGCCGTGAAGCTGGGTGAACTTCTTTGCAGCGAAGATCTTGATATCTCATCAGAAGATCAAGCATTTCTGGATGAGTTGGATCGAGTTGCATCGTCCTTCCTTCTCGCGGCCAGCTATCTGGGACACGTCAGTCGCGTGGACCAGTCCGTGGACATCGACCGTTCGGTCCGAGCGAAGTCGTTGACTGAACTCGGTCGTGGTGAGGGCAGCCAGCAGCACCGGAAGGCATGCCTTCGGCCTCCAACCCCACGGCAGCCATGGCCTCCAACCTCCAGTGCGGTTTTTGTGTGTGTAGATCCCTCTGGATGAAGAAGAAACCACCACAAAGGAAAGACATCCGACCACGACCCAGCTCTTTCGGTCAGACGACTTGCGAGAAAATCACCCTGGGTTCTAGCGATGGCATGTAGAATAACTTGATTCGAGATCAAAGTTCCATGATTGTCAGTTCGGGGGTCGGTCTCCCTCGTTGGGGAGCGACCCTGCGGTTGTGGGTTCTGCGGTTCTGATCCTGCACACAGCGGGTCATTTCCAACTATGCCCAGGTTGTGTGACGCTCGCTCAAAGACCTTGGCAAACACGAACCATGCAAGCCTTCCTTCCAAAGCTGTAGAAGACTCAGTTCCTTTCAGCTCCTTTCAAAGGATCAAGTTGCATGAAATTGAGTATAGTTTGCTGACATTTGCTGGCTTTGACATGTTCTTGCTTGGGTTTGCTTCATGTTCATAGTCGCTCCTTGTGGCTGGCCAGCAGCCCATGTCCACAAGAGTGTCGACGCGCTGCTAGGTCCACACAGTGGGAGAAGCTTCAAGTGTCTGTGAGCTATGCTCGAGAGGAGAAGCCCCTGGGACCTCGATGGAACATCGAATCTCATGGGAATGAGTCCCCTTGTGCATTTTTTTGAACATAAAAAAACTTGAACATAAAGTAACATAAAGGAGCCTGGGAAGAGCTTGGCTGCAGCTGAAGTCCGTTCTTTTGCGTCTTGTTTCTATCTTTAGCAGCTCAGACGCGAGCTCGGCACAAACCTGAGGGCCTTTCATGGGAACGATGTCTTCAGCGATCCCAATCCGTCGGAGTACGAGATGTTGCGGGAGATGGCCTATGCCAAGAAGAAGCAGAAGGCCCACGGAAGAAGCAAGAAGCGACTGACTGTGAGGTCATGTTCCGAGGGTTTTTTGGGTCTGAGCCGCCCAGTGGGTGGAGCTGCTCTTTCGAAATCGTCCGATTCACGAAAGGAGCACGGCACAGGACGTGCCTTGTCGTTCCTTTTCGTTCGGACACCGGACTCGACCCGTGGGGGAGGTGGGGTGCCATGCAGGGATTGATGTGGACCGTTTGCCGTTTTCACTTGCTGCGCATGGGCTCCGCACGGCCGCTCCGCAGCCGCGGGGGGCTGGTGCGGGTGAGCACCGTCCGACGCCCGCTGGTGCGCCAGGTCCGGTTGATGAAGTGCCCTAAGAGTCCTGAGACCATCCATGGCAGGAATCCAGACCCTCACAAAACCCTTTAGATTTGGAGGAGAGTCTTTGTGTCCGGTTGCAGCGCAGTCTTCATGGGATCATATTATCTCCCATGATATTCGGACTCGAATATGGGAGGTGTTGACGTCTGTAGAAAACGGGCATTCTTTAGTCTCAAGGAGGTAAACTCACCGGGAAGGGGTCAGGTAGTGCATTTTCTAGCGACCTGTAGGTCACTAGGAAATGAGAAGCACAGGTCTCATAGGCATGCTGGCAGGGTCATTTTCTAGACATCACCTTGTTTTCTTGATCCCACCGTGATCCTCATTTTCTAGTGAGATGCCCCATTTTCTAGCAAACATGATGAATCATGATGAGTCAAGACGGAGTTTAAGCAAAACATAACAAAACATAAATTGAAAATCCTCGAGATCTAGAAGCAGAAACCTCAAGAAAGACCTTCAGAATATTCAAGACACACCCCTAATTTTCAGTCCGGATATCATGGGGGAAGGGTGGACGCAAGCGCGCGGAGCGATTTTTTTGCGAAGGGCATCGCGACTAGGAGCAAGGATGCTAAACACTGATTCACGAGGCTGCGTTCCTCATTTCCTAGGGTGCTGACATTCATCATTCCCCAGGAAATCACTAAAGAATGACCAGGACTGACCCCTCCATGTGATTTGCATTGGGGGATCATACCCAGAGACTCCAAATGCACCAAAAATTCTGCCACCTCAGCAAAAAGCGCCTTTACCCGTAATTTGGCCTGAAAAAGGGCATTCGGCGTAATTTGCTAAAACCAAGATAGATTCGGCGTTTTTGGTTTTTGAGGTTCTTGAACATATTGATTGGTTGATTAGATGCAGAACCAATCCGGGTTGTGGTGATTCATGATAACTCAGCTCGACAATCCTCTAGGGATCAAATACCTGGTGAACCGGGCATTCTTGAGGTGCGCCCTGGCTGCTCACGCCCAGTGTTTTTCTTCAGTAGTTCCTACCTCTTGCCAGGCCAAGCATGGTTGGCTTAGGGGTTCATTGTAATCCAGCCATGGATCCGACCAAGGAAACCGTTTATTAAAATTATAGAAATAGAGAAGGCCTGGCAGAAATGCCAAATGGTTTCTGTGGCCCGAGGCAACCCTCTTCCCTGATTTCCCATTAATTATTGCAGTGGCACAAATCTGTTGTTGAACATATTCGGTGAATGGAAAGATTTGATTCCATCACCAAGGTGAAAGTTAGTGGACTGTGCATGGACCATGCACAATTCAACATAAACTCACCGTGAACCAACCGGGCACCCTTGCGTGAAATCGTGGCAGTCAAGTTGTTCACAGTTTCCCAAAGTTTTGTCATCCCTAGATCTCGGCGTAATTGCCCGATAATTTGGCGTAAATCTCCGATAATTTGGCGTAACCATGTTTTTGCTTAGTTGTGGTTTCCTATATAAGAATCAACATCTTGGATGGCTGCACTGGAAAGATCTTTTTGTTGGCCCAATAGTTGCAGCTGTTCTACAACCACCCTTGTCAAGGGAGGTTGGATCATGAAAGGGCAAAGCGGCAACTCATTTTTTGGAGAGTGATCCGGAGATTCAAAGACAGAACTTTGCTTGCCTGGATTGGCCTTTCAAGAAAACCCTAGGGGAAATATCAAGAAGGTCCGGAAGACAAAGCATGCACTTAGGCAAACATTGTTGGGTCTTTCAAGTGTGTTCTCTGTAAGCACTCCCAAACTGTGGATTAACTATCTCTGTCCCCAGGTGCAAGGATTCCAAGGTATCCAAACTGTGGATGCCAATCCCTCGGTCCTCATATGTAAGCCCAAGCTGTGGATGGTCACCCTGTGGTTTGGTTTGGGAAAGGGGCGGGGAAGGGCTTGGTAAGACTGGCAAGATCTGGCAAGTGCTGGTTTGAGAATCTAGCAAATGAAAACCATTGAAAACCACTAAAGTCGGCAGTTTTCATATTGCTCGGCGTTATGTTTTGGATTCGGCGCTTTTCGATGAATTTGGCTGAAATCAGGGCACAATGGTGCCTCGGCGAAAATTTCTGCCAACGGTTCCTCTAGGTATTTATACATCTTTACTTACAGTACATTGACGTCTGGGGGAATTCGAAGGACGCATGGCCATGTGGGCCATCCGTCCTTCGGTCCAGCGATGTCCACTTTGTCCAATGGCGATGTCACGATGATTCGGTCGTCGACGCAGGCGATGGAGCGGGTTCTGAGAAATTTCTACAAAAAAAGGCGAGAGGTCGTCGACCGGTGGAGACGACCGACACCTGAGATTCGCCCTGGTCGTCGGTGGTCGGACTTGGCCGCGGTGGCAGAGAGCTTTGGCAGGTTGCAAAGCAACAACGTATACTTATATAGCAAGATTGTCTGGTGTTTTTTTCAAAGCATTACTTGGTGGCTACTGGTCTCCTCTTCCTTTTCCATGTATTTTTATACTGTAAGACTAGACGCGCACTTAGAACATATTTTGGATGTTTTTTTTTAAGCTGGTAAATGTTACGTTCTAAGTACATGTCTGCAAGTATAGGATTTATTGTGCTGCGATGCTAACATTCAAAACTGGTTTCCATCTAAAACCAACGTGTCTTTCATCCAGCAGCCTAATATGATGGGGAAAACACATGAAAACATTTTTTCATGTGAGAAGAACTCCATCCATTAGCGCAGCAAACCTTCCGGAAATCAATTCGGGGTAGCCGAAAACAGTCCGAATCGGTGATGCCAGGCAGTTGGAAGAACGTCATCAGCCTGGGTGATGGACCTGCTGAACGACGGGCCTTGCAAGAGAGCCTTGGAGAGAGCCTGCCGCGACGAGCGGCCGTGAGGGTTTGGGACTCCCGCCTTTTCGTCAGAGTTGGCCGGTCAAAAGCTGGGCGCCCCCAAAAAAACGAAAGGCAAAGCCCACACATCACATGATGTTGACACAATTCATCCAGTTTCTTCAAAGTGACCTCACTGGAGTGCCTAGTCGTGGACCTTTTTGAAACCCTATTGACCTGAAACTGTGATCTTAAAGGGTTTTGAAGAACCAGGATAATATACATGTTACAACTGGACCACTCAATAAAGAGCACACGTGTGTAACGATCTACTGAGATTGGGTCCCAAGAACGTCGGACGCATCTTTGCCAGTCTTGAAGACCCCCTTTTGAAAGGTTTGCAGCTGAAGGGTCATCAACAACCATCTCATCCAGCACCACGGAAAGGGTAGTTTATAGACACCCCTGTACTATGTAGTTTCCATCCAAAAACAAACCTTTAGGTGGTGCTGGATCTAGTCCAATCAAGGCAGTGTCCAAGTCTGTGTCCCGCACCTGACCTTGAAATCAAGGTCTCAGGGCTACACGACTTCTCGGTCTCAGGGCGACAATGGCTTGCAGACCTCACAAGCTTACAGACTTCACCCAGAAATTCCGTGACGAAAATGAACTACTCCACCTGCTAGTCATCCATCCACCGATGACCGTCCTCAACCGGACACCAGACACCACCGGCGCGTCCCGGCTCCCGCTGGTCGGTCTCGCTCCTCTCGCTCCTCTCGCTCTCCGGCCACGAGGATCGGCTTTCAACACCTGAATCCTGCGAGTCCACGGACTGGGACGATCAAGTCCTTTCGCACCAAGACCGTGCCCTGGAGGGAGTCACCAGTGTGGGCTGGCGTGGCGTGGGAGTCACACAACACATGGAGGGCGCCCGCCCATGTGACTGTTGGCGACCGGTGGTGACAGGTATACGGAAGCTCCAGTTTTGGTTTGGAGCTTGGCAAACCACCATTCTGTGTGGTCAGCGCCCCGTATACAGGTCCCCTAATATATGATAAATGGTATTAACTTACTTTGTTCTTCACACAGAAACCACTTGATCAGCTGTTTGAATATCAACCTCCCTGCGTTCGACTTGTGGATGTTTCGAGCCTCGCAGCGGTCGAGGTGAAGATGCTTGAAGCTCCTTGGCCGTGTTTGCGTCCGGTCACGTTTGAGAGCAATTCACCAGACAGCCGATGTGCAGCATGAGAACGGACATCTTGCGAACGGACATCGTTCGGGGCAAAACCGGTCAACCGAAGAGATTCAGCCTGTTCAGAGTCCTCACGACACCGTCGGGACAACCGCGCTTCGCGCGTCCAAGACCGCCTCCGTGGGCACCGGCGTGGGCACCGAGGAGCCCTGCTGCTATGAGCTCATCGCTGAGCTTCAGATGATCAGCGCTTGGCTCAGTGCATTGAGCTTTTTGGACGAGGACTTCGACGTGGACTTGAACGAAGGCCCGCCCGCACACACCCGGGCAACCTTGGAAGGTTTTGGGAGACAGAGCAGTCGACATCGCTAAGAGGCACTCGACCGTTCCAAAATTCCATATGAAATTTGTCGGAAGTGCCTTCAGTCTTGATTCGGGCTTTGAGATTTCACCCCCAGAACCTTCCAGCACCATGTGTTTGTTTGACTTGGTGCTTGTCATGTGTAAAAAAAGCCTGCACAGTCACATTCGCAGGTGAAGAAGCTTTGATGAAGATACACAACATGATGATGGACGTGGAGGCGCGTTTTTCTCTGCGAAACACCACTCGGCACCGTCGGCACCGCGGCTGGAGGCGGCGAACGCGTCCGACTGCTCCTCGAACTCCGGTGGGGGCGACCCAGCGGGAAGCGGAGAGCGGGGTGACTGCCGCATGCTCTGATTGGGAGCTATTTGATTGCAATCCCTTTCATGCTTTTGAGATCTTTTGATAACATGCCGAGGCTGATTTTCTGCACGTCATTTTGCATGCAAACGCATGCCGCCCAGAATTTGACTAGCTAGCGTTAAAGTTAAAATGAATGAGATGATTTTGCAAATACAATACATAAATAACGTTATTCCCTGTATTTCTACGCTTAAATGTAACAATTTCATTCAAATTCCAAATTGGAATCTAGAAACAGTTACGGTGAAGGCGAATCAGGAAATAGGACTATTATATATATATATATACTGTCTCTCTCTCTCTCTCTATATATATATATATGAGCAGCGTTCAAAACCTCTATGCAAGAATCACATGATCCGATTAAACTGCAAGACTGTCGCGTAAGCTAAAGTCCGCGCGGCGTAAGGATTGCGTAAGGTTCGGTGGAAGCCAAGCTTAGGACACTCGATGCGTAAGAGATGCGTAAGCAATTTTGAGTCTTCTAGTTACATCGCCAATATACTTTGTATAGTTTTTTGCTGAGAAACACTGCAAGCAGAAAAGGGTTGTGGACTCAATCTCTCAAAGGCCCCATTTGCAGGGATCGAGTGGCCCACGACCACATGAATTCCGCGTAAGCCGATTCGTAAGGTTTGCGTAGGCGAACTTCTCAGACGAAGCCCTTTGCTCACGTCCACCAAAAGTTCTTTCTAAAGAAACTAAAGCAAGCAGCTGCGTGGGAGAAGCACTTTTCAAGCATAAAGCGCACTTTGACCCTCGCTCCAACTGCTTGGTCCCCATGGCTGACAAAAAGAAGCAGCGGGCTCCACCAAGTAAATCATACAAGCAAAGTGTAAATTACTCTACTTCGAGGGATTCCTTCCTCAGAAGCTAGGAGCGCCTACTGCGATCTGGAGCTTGCGATTGAGGTCCGGGAGTGCTCACCGCGATTTGGCGCATGCTGTTGAGGTCCGGGATTGTCTATTGTGATCTAGCGCTTGCTCTTGTGAAACGGGCCGGGAAGAGGAGAAGGAGAGGAATCTTGCCCTAAAATCTATAGTAACTATCCTCAACAGGTTGGGAATAAAGAGTGTTCACCGCTTTGGTGGTAAAACGCCGGCAATAAAGCCGCCGCGTAAGAAACGCGTAAGCCCTAACATCACCGCGTAGGCGAAAATATTGGTAGCGTAAGTATTGCGGAAATTGACGCATAAACAAAGAAGGCTCATAGGGCTAAAATTTAAAGGACTTCGATTATCACTTATACAAATATTATTTAGGTTTTACTAAAATAATATATGTTATATTATATTTGATTTTTATATATTTTCATTTATAAATAAGGGATTATTATGAATGATATTAAATTGATTGATAATATGATATTTTTAATGATTTAATTTTATATATAAATAGATTTTTATAATTTATATTTTTTTGAATTAATCTAAAAATATATGATAATATTGAATATCTTTTGTGATATATTGGGAAAATACGATGATAGAATTATTAAAATAATATTATTTCTTAATTTATATATTCGATAATTATTATTATAAAATATATTTTTTTAAATATGGTTGATGAATTTTAAAAATGATACCATAAAAATATTTTTTTTAATATAATTATTAATGATCGTTCTTATTTATTTATATTTTTTATTTCGTTCCTATGCATTTATCGAGCATTTCTTGGACGCACTAGCGCTTTCCGTTGCAACATTCGGACGCATGTATAAGGAAATAAAACCTTATTATAATATTTTTTAAAAAATAGTTATAGCATGAGCGCATCGTAAATTAAATATTTGTAATTGATATTTTGATAGAATGCAACATTGCATTGATAAAATTTCAACCTATTTAATATTTTGAAAGATTTTGCATTTATTTGGCAATATTGCATTGATCTATTTTCGATTTGCATCTTTTGATATATATCCACATGTGTGTATTATTTATTCTGGTTTGTTGTAATTGTGCCGGTCATTTATTCCATGATCTGAATGAATTTCTGTTCGAATTATCTTTTGTAGCTTAAAAACAGGTCTTGGCATTATTGGCAAATGCGAATCAATTTTGTGCAAACTAGAATTATCAGATTACGGTGCTTTTTATAAGTATCATGGATATCGCACAATATTGTATGTAAATTGCAAATAGCTTCTTGCACAGAAACATTATGAAAAGAAAGATATTTCTTTGCAAGCACGAATTGGGTTTTCTCAAACCTAATCAACTCGATTTTCAATTCTTTATCACAGCAGTCCTGTTGCTGCTGCAGCCATTTTGCCACTTGCATGTGACCCGGCAGAGGTGCAGCTGCTTCCGGGGGTCACAATTTTGAAGTCATAAATAGCCAAAATAATGCTAGGCACGGTGTATATTGGCGATATCAATTTTGCGTTCCAAAATTACCAAAATAATGCAAATATGTTCGGTTCTCATGGTGTGGAGTACCGGATTGTTTCTATCGATCATTTGCATTGTTTGTTGTTTGCCTTCGTGCTTTTTATTATGGGTTTGGCCACGAATTTTGCGGTCACGCTGGAAGGCGAAGCTAAAGCCTAGGGAGATTCTTACCTTGCCCTTGCAGGAAGGCCCAGCTGAAAACATACGATCCAATAGCTTATCAAATATATGCTAAAATATTATAATCTGTATGGTATATTTGTACACTATATTCAGGAATATGTTATCGGCATGGTGCCTCAGACCTCTCGAACAAGGGACCGAGCTTAGCGTAATTCTGGATGGATTTGGGCTGGATTCTGAATGGATTTGTGCTGGTTTGGAATGATGTCTGGGCGTCCTGTCATCCCTGCTGCCGTGCCCGCCCTTGGCTGGCTGCAGGCAACTTGGCGGGTCGCCAATTGATATTGGACCTGTCTCGGGTTCAGACGAATTCCTCTGCTCAGAGGAAGCTTCGATCTTTGAGTTTACTTTTTATGCAACTATTGCGGGTATGGACGAAATGCGAACTTAATGGAGGTTCAAATTTGGGGTTTTCATATAAATTTATGCACTGCAAGTAGATGCTAAAATATACATATTATAATAGTTTTATCAAAATATTGAATCGATATGAATTTTCATATCAATTTATATTATTATCAATATTACGGATTGGGGTGCGATCGAGCAAAAATACGCGGATTTCTGAAACAACATATTCGATCTAATCGAATTATTTCCTATATTTTCGCCTTTTCATTTTTAGTTTTGGCTCCCTCATAATTGGTCTACGGCTTCCGTCGCGGTCCGGATCCCCCCCCCAAATAATTGGATTTTTCATGCATCGAATATAGCTCATAGAACCTAACTCAATGTAGACGAGATGAAAAATGTATGAGGATTTAAGCTTGGAGCTTTCCTGTACGCCTATGCACTGTAAGTAAATGCAAAGAATTCATAGATATACATATATTTATCGCAAAATATTGAATCGAAATAGATAATATGTCAATATCACTCAAGCTACCTCAATGTAGCTCACAGAATCTAACTCAATGTAGCTCCCAGAACTTCAGAGCATTTGGCCCCGTTTTTGCATGGCTCAACTTCTGATCCGTCCAGATCCGTTGGCGCAACTGACACTGGACCTATCTCGGGTTTAGACGAAGTCCTCTGCTTAGACGAAGCTTCACTACATTTCATAAGGTTTCGGGCTGTGCATTTAGGCTTGGAACAAAATAGAATAGTTCCCATTGATGAAGAAATCAATTTCAAATTATTGAAATGATTTGCGACTTTGACATTGGTTCTACCACAGGCACAGGGCAAGCGGGTGGGTCGCCAACTAACGCCGGATCTATTTGCGGGTCAGAAGAAATCCTTTGTTGAGAGGAAACGTTGCTATTTAATGGGGTTCAAGCTTGGAGCTTTCATATAAACTTATGCGCTGAAAATAAATGCAAAGAATTCACAGATATATATATATATATTTTTTTTATACCAACATATTGAATCGATATAGATAATATATCAATATCATTCCAATTCACTAAATATATTGAATATAATTTACAGATTCCGATCAATCCGGATCCTTTGACACCATCGCTCAACTCTCAGGAAGCGACAACTTGGTTGAAGCGTGAGTGCCGCGCAGCAATCCGACTACAGCTCCTAAAGTGACAGTCCGGCAGGCGACAATCACTCGGACGTATATCCATTGGTCAACCTAAATAATCAATTGCAATGGATGGTTATCCGCGCTTTCGGGCAAGTCTAGCGCAACGCTCTGGACTAGATTTTGTTTTTTCGGATTATTAATATATTATGCATGGGTTTCGAAAATATATTGTATTAATGGAAATATGAAATCAAATTCTTAAAATAAATATAGGTCCGTAATGTTTTTTTTTTTTTGTTTTTAAAAGAATATAAATAAAACATTAATTATTTGATATTGTATATAAACCCTTAAAATAATGGATATATTTTTTACAATCGTTTAAAATAAATACAATTAAACTATTCCATTTTGGTATAAATATAATTTATTTAAGATTTTATTTAATGCCAAAATTATTAATTTTTATCATTAGAAATTATATATTTAAACATATTAGTTATATATTAAATTTAAATACTATAAATATATTTTAAAATATTTTTTTTTTTTTTTTTGTTATTAATAAACCACGGACCTTTTTTTCCTTCTTAACCATCAATAAGAAACATAAATCTGCTTTCCATTCATCATATCAACGATTTTTTATATATCAATAAAATACATATTCAATAACCGGCCATAACGACACTCGTTGCCGCCCGGTTCTATTGCAAATCTCATCGATTATTTTCTATAAATTTCTTATTATCTATAACAACCTATTTCCATTAAATATTATAAATATTTCCAAATTAACCATTCCATAAATAACATTTTAAATAATCAATAAATAATATTTATATATAAATATAATTAAAATATCTATTTATTTATGTTAATTTATCATATCAATATTTAAGGTCGAAAATAAATAATAAAAATAATATATTTAAATCATTATATTTTCGGATTTTATAACATAATCATTAACGTCTAAATCAAATTTTAAAAAATTATTTTTAGAAAAATTATTCTATTTTAAAAAGGAGATAAGCAAGGCATATAAATTATCGGTAATTTCAAACATACGAATAATGTTATTATGCAAATTATATCCTATTGAATATATTTTTAATTTTGATTATTATTCAATAATTTTTAAATTTTCAATAATTGATTGTTTGTCTTCTTGAAAATGTTCTGACACCACGTGCTTGTTGCAAACGCCCTGACACCCTTTGCCAAAACGGTTTGCTCAAAGCACACGACCTCTCTGTCACACAGCCAGAGCAGGTCTTCCGGCGACCCTCAGCCTGTTGTGGTTCGTGTCCTGGACGAAGACTGTAAACCGAAAAGCCTCAGGCTGAGGCTTTTTCGTTTATTCTTTTGGGCGGCTTTTGTTCATTTTCACATTGCTCCTAGTAGCTTCTTGTTACTAGTAATGCCAGAAGCTACTAGTAGCGTCCTTGCTACTAGTAGCGATGCCCTTTGCTCCTGCTTCTTGTTACTAGTACTGGGACCATCTTCGGACCCCAAAACATGAGGTCTTTCACCTTTTCTTTCCCTATTCCACCAGCGGAGCTGTGGAACTGACTGAACTTCCTATCGCTCCGGTCGGTCTCGCTGCACGCGATCTCTGGGACTCCGGACATCCACAGCCTGGAAGATCAGGCCCCGCAATCGCACCTGACGGTCCAGCTCTCCCGCGGTGTCGCCCGGTTGCGCCGGCAGCTCGCAGCGTCCGGTTGCAGCGTGGGAGGGCTCGGGTGATGTCCGGCGTGACCCAAGGAGCCAGCGGCGCCAGCTGAGAGGGCACTCTAGAGAGGGGCCTCAAAAAATCATGGAAGTGGAAAACCACCTAGATGGTGGCCTACATTCCGCTTCCATGATTGTTCTAGGGAGTGTACAGTCAATAAAAAACAAGTAGTACGCAGCAACACGAAACTCCTTGCCGTAGCTTCCCCACCACTTGGGAACCACCACTACGGTGCTGGGTAGCAAACTGACGGCGTGCCGAAACTGGTGATCTGGCCTGCCACAAGGTGCAGGTGCTAAGAGGCCTGCCCAGGGTACGAAGCTGCGCTGGCAACCAGGCCCTGCCAGTTTTGGCACGGTGCAGGAGGTCCCACCTTCATGTCAGTCTGTGAATTCCAACCACCGAGCCTATCTTTGGAGCCTTCTGTACAGCAATCAATTGAGACACGAGGTCTTTTTGACACTCGCTCAATTGACTGCTGACATGCCACATTCTAATAAAACCTCGGCTCATTGACTGCACTTCTGCTCATGCTGCTCCTCGCATCGCTATCCGTCCGTGAGCTCCCAACCACATGCTTCTGCACTGTCCGTCATACCATCATTGAGCTCCCAACACGGTTCTTGTGACCAAAGTCCCACCCATCTTAATCCTCATGTCCGAACGACACAGCTCCGACGACGCTGGTTTTTTCTGCAGAAGTTCGGCAGCATGGACCAGTGCTGAGGACACGGCAACATCACTGGGCCGCACGCCGAAGGCACTGGCCTTGGGATGGCTGAAGTTGTGCAGCTTTGAGTGCAACTTTGACTGGTAACATGTGTCTACACCCTGCCATGTTTCGATGGTTGTTTCGATCTGTGCCGATTGTTGGATGTGCTTTTTTTTGTTGCCAGTGGTTTGTCACTTCCATGTTCTTGGCCCATTTCACCAAATAACATTAACTATAACTATACCTGCAGCTACCTGCGGGATACGATACGTGCTTCGTATACGTGTGGTTTGCCCAGTGGATCATCGGCTCCCCATGGCCTAGAGGCAGGCCTAGGGGCCTAGAGGCATCCGAACTGCTGGAACTGGGCTTCCTTTACTTCAAGATTCCACTGGCCAAACAAACATTTGTGAAAACAGGACTTCTCCATCTCAGAATCGAGGACAGCCCGATAGCCCTGCTTGCCACACTGCTTCATGCTGGTTCTATCTTCTTCTCGCAAATTCAACGAACGAGCAGACTGAGCTGCATCCTTTCAGAACCACAAAGACACGCTCTGGAAAGCCAAGCTGCAAGGGAAGACTCAGCTTTGGTTTCAGCTTTACCTGGCGGTTTAGCTTGCAGATTCTCATGCAAACTCGTTGCCCTTCCAAAGCCAACCGTCCAACCACATGCCAGGACCAGCCGTCATCACCTGCAGGCTTCGAGCTTGCCTCAACGTGGCAGGAATGCAGGAACACGCCCACCACATGGCACCCCAAACCATCCAAAACGCAGTACCCCCTTCGCGGACCTACAGATGCTTGTCTTCTTTGGAAGGCAAACCCGCTTAAATATCGGTTTGGGTTCCAATGGATCCTTTGAATTCTTGAACAGCTGAGTCACCACTGAGCCGGGCATCAATTCACCAAGGAAACACCAACGCCACCACACCCCCGTCCCTTCCCTTTTTTTTTTGTCGTCCACTCCGTCTGCCGAGCCACGTTGGCGAAATGTTTCTTGAAGTAGTCCGTGAGTTGGACTTCAAAATGCCGCTTGAAGGCCTCGAGTTCGGACGGCCACCGCGACCTCGCTCCGTCCGACCGAACCACCGACCTCAACCCCCTCCGTGTGACATTCATGAGATGTCTGATGGTTTTTTGAACGGCGGTTTTTGTCTGACAATTTCTTTGCTTCGCTGTCCAAAACCAGCGACCACGAAGGGACAAGGATCCACGGTTTTGACGGGATCTCTTCAGATCGGCCTGCTCCAGCCGGTGCGACCATTTGGAGCCTTGGTGTGTTCTCCCACCACTGGCGGGCGCCAAATTGTAACATGGTTCAGGACAAATTCTCTGGAAGCAGAGTCTGAAAACCGCACAAGAGCTTCATAAAGCTTCTGATGCTGAGGCGGGTTCCATCCAAATTGGGTCTCGCAAAGATGGCACTAGATGCATCTTTTCCTGCCGATCGATGTAGCACCAAACATCACCAAACACAAAACATACGCGCTGCAGAATCCCAGTCTTCCTGGGTCTTTAACCAGATTCTCAAAACTCCAAACTGTCCGTTCTCCAAACTGCAGTTTGTCACGTCTCATGTGCACTTCTTCAATTCGATCCCAGTTCCCGTCCTGTCTCGTTGTCAGTCCTCACAACTCCTCTCGTCTTCGCTTCTTCGTCCGAACGGAGCGACGTCGGCGCCTGAGCCTTCTCGGCTGGCACCGCTGGCACCCAGAGCCGAGGGTCGCACCGAAAGGTGCTGCCTGTTTTCAAACGACCAAGACGGAGTGGATGAGAAAGAGGAGAACGAAAAGAATGAAGCCAATAGAGAGATAGAGCAGGATTAGGATTGACATGTTTGGTGACATGTTACTGGTCTAGTTGCGGTTTTCCTTGATAATTTGGTGTTTGGGACATCTGAGACTCCTAATTGTTTGGTTTTGTTTCACCAAAACTAGTGAGACCATAAGAATCGATGGAGTTCTTAAAGTAAGGGTGCATGAATTTGAGAGATCACGGCTGCAAACCACATTTAGCCTCTCATACCCTCTCCCTCCTTGCCTGTGTCTGGCGGCAGAACCACGCCTTACTATCTGGAGGCTTGCCCAGAAAGCTCAACTGGCACAAGGGGGCCTTCATGAATAACCAATTGCGTTATATTTATACCTGTATCCTATAGCTAAATATTATGCTGTATTGAACTTGAACTCTTTCTGGACATCCAAGCTGCATATGCCCCACAAAACTCCCCCATAGGGTGAACTTGGTTGCAG
This sequence comes from Durusdinium trenchii, assembly GCA_963970005.1. NCBI lineage: Eukaryota > Dinophyceae > Suessiales > Symbiodiniaceae > Durusdinium > Durusdinium trenchii. The sequence continues at coordinate 477,746 of CAXAMN010022095.1, read as the reverse complement.
AGTGGATGGATCAAAATGGGATCAGGTAGGGACACATCTCCAATTTGGAAGCTTTCGCAATTTGGAGTCATTTCAAGTGATACCATGTCATACCCATCATCTCAGGCTTTCACAAAACCAGCTACCATGGATGTCCATGCTGTTTCATTCTGCATCTGATCATGCCGAGACCTGCACACTTTTCGAAGAGCTACGGTCTCATCCGGGCTCTCGTCCTCAGGAAGCACGGCAGTCGCGGCAGTCGCTCGCCGTACGACCGGTCGAAGCCAAACGCGACCGGTCGAGTACGGGGGTCCTGGTGGTCGCCGCTCCGTCCATCGTGATCGCCTTCGACTTGCACGATCCGCGCGTCTTCTCGGGTGTTGGTCGCCAGGTCTCAGCTTGCCGAAGAAGAATCCATCCCAAATCCGTCAGATGCCTTTATCCAACTTCATGCTTCATCCAAATCCGTCAGCCATGAGAAAAACATCCCCTCCATCCGGTGGGCCTCGACCTTCCGGGCTCGCAGCCCGTCCAAAGTCAAACCTCGGCCGTCGAGTTCGGTGCCGAGCCCGATGCCGGGCCCAGGGGGGACAGCTGACGTGAGCGCAGCGCTGACCATGACTGGAAAGCTGACGAGCTATGAATTGATCGAACATCATATGAAGAACTGGTTTTAACCATGGTTTAAACATTCGAAAAAAACACGTGGTAACCTGGTATGTACGAGTGTCGTTCTGATTTGTTGAGAATCTGTTCCACAAGCTGAGGGCTCCGATCTCTGTGCATTGTAGGTCGAACTCATCATCGGCATCGTCAAGAGGTGGCAGATGTAAATCTGCCTTAAAATTGCCTTAGGGTCCGTGCGCTTCCCGCACCAGACAGGAGGCCATCGCTACTAGGGTGGAGGACTAGGGTAGAGGCCATCGCTCTTATGTACTTATTGTGGAGGCCATCGCTACATCTGGCTGCAACGCTGTTCCTCTCTACGCCGCCAAGTTGAATCGTTTCACCCTTTTGGATGAACGTCTTTTGACACGCCGGCTGAGCAGAGTGCAGTTCAAACGGCAAATGTTGTACATGGAATGCTGTACAACATGGTCCACCATAAGTAGAGCATGGCAGAGCTTTAGCAGCTGGCAGATCATGCAGGTGCACTGATCAGGGGCTTTTGCAGGTGCACTTTAGGGAGCGGGCAAACAGCTGGTGAAATCATTGGCGATGGCAAAGGAGACCTTGAGTTCAACGCGCGGAAATACTGTAAATCGCTTGGTAGCCGTCCAGCCCGGTCTAACCCCCCAACACTGATCAGCGCTTCTTGCTTGGCTTGGAGCAGCCTTTCAACATCAACCGCTTCAATCAAGCACATGACAGAATCCATTTTCCGCGCGACTTGCGTAGAAAAGAATCGACCGCCTTCCTACCTATAGAGGCCTTCGTACAAAAACGCTCGTTCGCCGCGCATGAAACCCATCAACTTCGTCTCCCAAACGACTCGCCTCGTTAGATCACGAGAAAACGACCCCTCATCCCTCAGCTTCCCGCGGACAAGCTGGAAAGGAATGGCCTGGGGAAACTTGTCGACCTCACAGCCGGTGCGGACCGTCGGGACCGGCGGGCTTCTTTCCGCCACGATGCGTATGGATGATGCGTCGCGAGGATGCCGGCGGGCCAGTGAACAGCTGAGATGCGGACGTATTGGTGAGCAAGCCCGAATTGAATCAAGATCCAAACTTTCCACTGTTGATGAGACCTAGGAGCGGCCCAGCAATGGAGCAAATTGTCTGCTGCAGCAGTCATGGTATCATCGAAAGAGATCTGTTCTGGGTTCTTCCATCGTCTTGCATGGAACCAACTTTGCTTTCAGGGTGCTCAAATTCTGTCCATACGGCAAAAAACACTATACAATTTGGTTCTATCCAAATGAGCCAAATGTCGATTTTTGAATACCTGTATTGTTTCTCTTGGACTTGAAGATCTTAAACAGGTTTCAATCATCTACAAAAATATCCAGCACACTTTTCAGGTGTGGATAATTTTTCGGAAGGGTGCGCCATGTTTGAACCCGTGCGCCTTCGGTCCATAAATCTATAAACTCGCTTGATTTCTGTGCACTTCACCGCGAAGATAGGTCGGTCTGAAGTCACTCAATGAGAACGAAGGGGTGCACTCTGAAGTCACTCAGTGCCCCCCCGAGGTCTTTCGGGCTTTGCACCGTCCAAACCAGGGAACCAACAGCCCTGGTTTACTGCCTTTCAAGAAACTTTTGGTCAAACACCGGTGAAAAAAAGGAGCGGTGAGCTGAGCTCGTCTTGTGGTGAATGTATTACTTTCCTCCACATGCTTCCATGTCAGAACAAACATGAACTTCTATTTTCGGCCCTTGGGTTCCAACGGCCCGGCGGATGGGGTCGGACCGCCTGGGAGGTCTCCCTATACGTTTTATACTACTACATTGGTCAGGATTTTCCATGGTCCATGCTCCTCACCTCACCATGTCCTTCAATCCCAGTGGCTGTACCATGTCCTTCACCCACAGCTGCCAATGCTGAATCAACACCTTGAGACGCGAATCGAAAGCGATGTCAGCGAAAGCCACGTCCACGCCGTTGGACAGAACATGGTACCTACTATACCCATGCAAGAGGCAGGACTTCGTGGCCATGTCTTGAAATGGGGGTCCCCCCCAACCAGTGCCTTCTCATCAAAGTATTTCACCTCCGGCACCTCACTAACACATCATTCCATATTCCTACCACCGTAAGACTTAGTTGTTCTATGATCCAAAAGACAACAAGGGGGACATGTGGAGACCTTATGTAAAGCGTCAGCGTGGTTTAAAAAAAAAAACGCGGGTCCAGAACAGGTCGCCCCACAGCGCGTGATCATCTTCTCTAAAACACCTCGGGCGCTTCAGGTGGCCCAATCGGCAAAGCGGTCCAGTTTCTCCAGTTCTGCACGAAGAAGAACACTTGGATGTCATAGTCGATCAACTGTCAGTTGAAATCCCTTAAATGTCTACCATGATTTGCGGATTAGCAAACATGAATTCAATTGATGAATGATGAATGACTAAGCATTCCACAAGGCCACATCTCACAAAGAAGCAAACCTGCTATCATTAAACTTGGGGGACGCGAGACGTCGACTGCCGCGTGGAGGTCCGCAAGGTACGCCGACGAACTACCTCCAGTCGTTCGCCGTCTCTGGCAAGCTGCTGGGCTGAACTGGAGACTCATCTTCGCTGCATCGATCCTCTCTGTACATAATGAGACCTGGTCACACAAGACATATAGCTGCAAATATAAATGCAATAAATACGTATAATATACATGCATTGCAATATGATGCATTTGTTGGGTGCAAGATCTGCAGCCAGAAGTTCTGCTTGCCCATGAGTGCTTCTTCTGATCTGCACACCGCTCGGCCTATTTGGTGCAAGGTCAATCCATGCTCCGCTCCCTTTTGCAAAAGCATCGTGGTCCTTGGCGCTGCCGCTTCTTGTCGCCGCTGCGCTTCTGTCGTCCCGGTGCGTCCCGTGCGGCGGCCCGGGGCGGAGCCCTGTGGCGTCGGCACCGGTCGATGGGTGTTCACCCAAGGTCCACACACCTCCATTAAACGAAGGCACTCCCGACCTGGGCGGCTGATGGCGGCTGCGGCACTCCACGGTTTTTTTTCTTTCGTGTCGCGTGAGAGGTACGTCGCGCGAGAGGTTCTTGTGCCATGCTCCAAAGGTCTTCAAGTGATCAGTGCAAGTATTTCGGGTCCACACGACGAAAGTAGGGAATGTCTGCCATTCAAACATATTCAAAACACTCCCTGCGAAGCTCTTTACTGCCAGGCTGCCAGGGCCCACACGCACTCCGACCTGCCTTTCGATGCTCACAGCATCCCGAGCTCCATCCAAAGCCCTGGCGGCAGTCGCAGATTAATTCGCAGGTCATTCACGGCTCCCAGAAAGGGTTCCAAATGAGGTATGTTCAAGTACACTCCTTGAAATCATGGAAGTATGGCACCACCTGTTTGTAAAATGGTGATATTATATTGAAAAAGGAACCATGCAATCCACTTCCACGATTATTTCAGGGAGTGTAATATGTGAGGCTCCATCTAATCTGATCATATGAATTACAATTTCAAGAGTCAAGAACTTGTTCATCTGTAATGAATAACCAGATCACAAATGGCACAGTCACCCAGGCTGCCCCCGACAATCTTTGTGTCAACTATTCCCAAACCACAGTACCAACCACTTGCATTCATTGGAGGATGATCCTGTGAATAGATTGGTCGCATTCCAAAAAGGTCGCGACCGCATCTGGCGACCGCATCTTCTCCGCATCCTCTCGCCTGATATACTCCAGTTCTTTGGCTCCAAAGGGCTCTCGGGCCTGAGAGACGGTGCGCGAAAACGGTGCACGGTCGGTGCTTTAGGGCGAGATGGAAGAAAAACGATAACATGTTGTTTAAGAAATATAGAGAACATAAGTAACGTTACGTTTCGTTTCACAAACTTGGAACCCAGGTCACCAGCTGGAAGGTGGGTTGAAAGATGTATGTCGACACAATGATCAGTTCATCCAGTCTGCCGTTTCTCAAAGCCTTTTCCAAAAGAACTTGAAACGACAATGCCGGTGCCAGTCCTGAGGCCACTCCATCCAAACCAGGTCGCAGGTATAGACCTGAGGACGGACAGAGAGGACTCGGACAGAGAGGATTCGGAGGTCGGATGGAAACCGAGACGATGAACGCAACCATGTTCGCTACGTTCGGGGCTCCTGGCCTTACTACGAATGGAGCGATCCGACGCGACTCGAACGGGGCGAAACTGACATCGCGAACCGAACGGAGCATTCTTGCTTCTATTACGTAACTTAAGAAACTACTATAGGAACAAGTGCATCGCTTCGTTCGTAACAAGTGCCTTACTAGTAACAAGAAACTACAAACAGCAAGTCACTGAGATGTCTAGACAGTCAGGTCGAGAAACCCTCCTCCGAGTCAGGTCGACTCTCGCCCGTCCTGCCCGACGGTCGACTCGAGCAGCTGACCGTCATGTGTTTTGGGGGGGGTCTTGAGGCGAAGGTCTTGACGGTTTCCATCGGTTTCCCATGGTCTCCCTGTTGAATTAGAACATCCTTCCATGAATCCAGCCACACCCGAACGGAGACTGCCGTGGACGCCGTGGACTTTCCCATGTGGATACCGCAGGAGACCGAATCAGACCGAATCTGCCCCCGATCGGTTTGGAATCACCGGCACTCACTCAAGCTGATTGGATCCTGGTTTTGCAGCGACCAAGGTCTCTGCCCCCCCAAAACATCCAAACACTGCTACCAATCCACGGCCGCGGCCCAAAAATTGCATGGCCGCCTCCAATCGGTCTGGAAGGGAAAGGCCGTGGTCAATGGGAATCAGCTTCGGCCTGTAACAGCAGGTTCCGGAGACATGGTTTAACGGTTTCGGGTGCAGTTGGTGCAGTGATCTGCAAACAACAGGTGAATACTCCTAGATTGTATGAACTTGAGCATTCCTGTTCACTTTTTTTTCCTGGTGCAATCTTCCTTGGGATCCAAACCAATTAGTATTGTGACATGTGGGTCATGGCGAAATGGTAGTGTCCAACAGTGTCGTGCTCATTTTTACAAGCAGTGGATGAGATGAAGAGGATGCTTGAAGTGGCCAATTTTGTGCTCCGTTCTTGATCTCGTTTCACATGAATTCACTTTCGGACCTAGATGTTTGGGGCCAACGTACCGAGTTAGGTGTCTTTGCAGAATACTGGCGCCAATAGATCATCCAACCAAAGGGAACTCCTCACGTCGCGGTGAGCACCTCCGTTTCGTCAAGCCGCCGCTCCGCCCCGCTTCCCCGCTCCCCCGCTCCGCTCCTTCGGTTTTCGATGGCCACGAGCAAGTTGCCGTCGTTCCGGTCCAAGTTCACGAGCCGCACCTCGGTGCTGCGGACCGCGCGAGGCTTCGAGACGGAGTGAGAGACGGAGGGTCGTAGTGGGGCACCCAGTGTTGCCGGAGTAGCTCATCGACTTCGGTTCCAGATGTTTTGGGGTTGAAAATAGGTTGGAATGGTACAACATGGTACAACTACTATCAAATAGCTATATTAGCAGCTATATCACATGCAATTTCATGGAATTGACCAGGTCCCAGCTGGTACCGTTTCGCGTGGTCTTCGTCGCCGTTTCGCGGACCATCGCGGTTCCCCGTCGTCTCAGACCCGACCTCAGACCGCATACCGCTCCGCTCGACTGGCAGCCGGACATCCAGGATACCGATCGCGTGGACTGAGGGCACGCTGAACATCTGCACGCGAGACCGGACGGGTTTTGGATCTTCTTTGTTTGTTTGGTTTTTCTTCATGTTTTGCGCAGACCGACATCAGGAAAGAAAGGAGATGGACATGGTTAAGGGGTGGAATTTTCCTCATTGTCATGTCATGTCTATCAACAGTTCCTCTCACATAAAGATTTATGACCAGACCCTATTGGTTGTTGCTCCATCTGGTTTCATCCCATGTTCTTTGCATCGAGCAAATCCCGCAAGATGCCGTGACTCGTGACTCGTGACGCGTGGTGACATGAGCTCTATGTCGATGGGAAAACATCGATGGGAAAATCCGACAGACCACACACTATACTCACTTACACCAAGCATGAGTCTAGACTCTTCATCTTCTTCCAGCTCACCTGGTCAGCAGAAACCTTGCAGAAGTGGCTACCTCTTCGCTTCCCTCCACGCTGGAACCCCGAGAAACCGCGTAACCCCGCGCGTAACCCCGCGCGTAACCCCGCGGCGTGTATGTTCCCGCCGCGTAACCCCGCGTCCGGGCAGACCTGGCGACCGTAATCCCCGCAGGTGCCCTGCGAATGGACGAACTCTTGGAACGCGCCAATCTTCCAGGCCACCTGGCGAGACCGAGCGAGGGCCGCAGGCCGCAACCGCCGCAACCGCCGCAGGGCCGAGCCGAAGATGGAGCGCATCGAGGTGATTCAGAGCGGTGGAGGTGTTGTACTGGGAGCTCTGGTCATATGGCGGTGGCACAGGAGAGCTGGGACCAGGCAAAGTGAACAGATGGACTACTAAGGAGGGTCAACCTACCGGGTTTGAGGCTTCGGGCTTGGAAACACAGCCAAATTGGATCATATTATGGATTGAAATGTGAGACGTGAGACATCGTGACCGTGGAAATGAGCAGAAGATGTCAGGATTCTACCGGTGGTCTACTCACAGTTGAATGAGCTTGCAAGGTTGTGGCTATGCCGGCTAATGCTATGCTATTCCAGCACAACAGTTCTGTGCTGTTCGAATGCTGCAACTCATCAGCTCTTAACATCAGCAGAACCCAGCGGACCAGCTACAGACTGACTGCCCACATACCCTCAAAACCCCTGACTGACTGCCATGCAAACCTTCTTGTTGGGATTCACGAACGATGGATGCTTCGCATGTACCTTACGAGGCACACGAAGCAACGCTGCACAAGAAAAAAAGGCGTGTGGCATTGCCCTGCAGCACAGCGTGGTTTGCGTGTATGGGCACCATCGTAGTTGGAGGAACCCCTGCGAATTGTTTGTGGTCCAGCAAATAGGCAGCCACCTTCCCAGGGCGTTGATGGCAACACCTTGACATCTCTCTTTAACCAATGAATCAAAATGGGCGCGTCTGATTGACAAAACTTGGATAACTACATCACTTGACAAAACCTTTACTTTTGAACATACCGGATCACTCAGCCTGTGACATTAACACAGTGCACAAAAGAAAATAAAGAAACACCTATAGGAAGACGACCAAAGCTGCTGTGAAATGCATTCTGTTGATGAAATACATTGGCCACACCCTGCCGATGGCCTCTCGAGCGGCCTGCTGCGTGGAACAAACACCCTGCCGCAAGCTCGGCGAATTCTCCTGCTGGCGCCGAAAGGCGAAAGTGACCAAAGCACCGGCGGGAGACGCCTTTTTCGGATGCAAACGGAGGCGCCAACAGAACCAAACGAACGAAGGAAGCATCTCCCCCGGTCCGCCGGTGGAAGCCGAAGCAAGTTGGAGCGCGTCAGGGAATATATATGGAATAGATGCATAGCGATGGATAGGAGCTTTACTTCAACCGATGTCCCAAAGCGCTTCACAGAACCGGATTCTAAGTGCTGCCAAACATGCAATAATTCATTAGACCATACTTTTCCTCACTCATGTCTGTGTGTGTGCCAGGATATTGTATTATGCAATTCCGCTTTTGTCATATAATATGGTGAAGCACTGAACAACGAGAAACAACCTTTGCATCCCAAGAGTCTCCCATAGTCTCCCCATCCAGCGGAGTGAAACACTCATGATCATCATTTAATCGAGATCGCCACTGTGCTTGGTCTCTTCGAATCCAACCGATTCGATTCCGAAACGGATCACACTCCTCGGCCACATAGCCACGTGGATTGTTCGGTGCAAAAGCTTCCTCATCCTTTGGCTTGAACCTGGCGACGTCATCGATTACTCCCCGGTGATCATGGACGAAGGGACGAGAGTATACTGTGTGTGGAAAACCCACAGTAGACTCAGTTTGGGAGTCCGGGAGTCTCAGTTTTCCGGAAAACACATGTCTACACATGTCATTAGAAGACATGCGAGCACTCCGACGAAGTCATGTTTTTTTTGCTTTTTCGTAGGAGCAAGAAGCTAGGAACAAAGGCTCGGATGGTCTCCTTTTCCTGGGTAGGAACAAATCCCATCTTGCCCCTCAGCACCATGTCCCTCTACCTGGCGTCTCGGAGAAGTCGCTTGGCTAATCCTCTGAGTAGGTCTGGGCATGTGAAGTATCACTGGTTACGCACTTCCCTGGTATTTTGGTTCAATCTGAGGCAACCCACACAGCCAAGGTCTTTCCAGAGGAGGCTCCTCTAAGCATGTACCTCTTCGGAAGCTGAATGAGAGGTAGCTGGACATGCCAACGCCAAAAGCAATTGCAAGCGGCGACGCTTAGAAGCAGTGTCACGTGGCTCCAGTTCCATCTTCCGTCAGCTTGGGCTTGATGCCGGTCCGCATTGCATCACTAATCTCATTGACCTTATGATCACAGGGCATTTCTGCAAATAGACGAAAATTACATCTCTCAGACACACACACACACACACACGATGTGGACACATGTTTACGTCACTCATGCTCAGGGTGTGGTTTGGGAGGACCGTGAATACCATTATACTTCTGAGACACCATGTGGCACCATGGCCAGCTAACTTCCGAAATCCTTCAGCTAACTCGTCGCTCTCAGGTCGCAGCTAACTCGAGCAACGAGGACCGCGTGGGCACTTGCTCATCTCGATACATCCCGATGTCTTTGGCCTCCTTGGCTCGCGCATCACTGCGCCGCCCGGGCACGCCGAAACCCGTGCGGGTCGTGAGGAGGCCCAGCGATGATGGATGATTGGTCCAGCTGGGGAGCGGGCGGAATCCATCCTGTCGCCCTGATCTAGGAGGACAAATTGGATCTCTGCCGGACTGCGCGAGCAAACACGAGCAGTGAGACAGTGGCACAAGTTGGGTTTGGGTTTGTCTGTGAGAATCTGAAATCAGCGCAGCTTGTGGCACAAGCACAAATCGGATACACAAAGATCCCAGCTTCTTCAAAGTGACCTCTCTGGAGTGCCTAGGTGACCTTTTAGAGGCCCTATTGACCTGAAACGGTCCATTTCCACAGAGGTCACTTTGAAGAACCAGGGAAGGATAAGTGTCAGCACATTCTCCTGCCTGAATGCCGTACTGTTCTTGATGTAGGTCTCTACGCAGTGTCTGTTACGCAGTTCAATTCCCTTGTGCAGTAGCCTGGAGGTTGGGCTTGGTGCAGCAAGGCACGCATGCAAAAAGATCAGTCGTGAGCATGATTGAGGTCACAGACTAAAAAGATACTGAAGGCACTACTATACTACCTCTTGCAAACATGTCTGGTGGAGGAGAGCGTTGTGATGGCAGGCCGGAAGTATGGGAGGAGGTGGTTGTACGCGGTGTTGATGATGCTTAAATGGGATTTTAGCATCGTAAGCATTTTGCTTCCTGCCAGGTCAACACAGCATGGGGCATGAGACTGCGCCGGAAATGATGCACAATACATCCAAGTGCACCTTTTGTTGACATTGGTATTCCAAACATGTCAACTGAATTGCCAAGGGCTATGGACTTCCCTTAAAACATCCTTAATGATGGCACGATTGGTCCATGCCAATAGAAATTGAAAACAAAAACCGATGGTCCATGCCGATGGACTTCGACTTCGACCGACAGACCTCTGAAGTCTTGGACTCTTTGGACCCGTTTCACCACATCGACTCATCACGACCGACCCACCGACCCACCGACATCAAATCGACAAGAAGAAAAGGAGAAAACGTCAACAACCCATCGAAAACCATCACATCCCCAAACAAAACATATAGGAATACCATGGAATACCATGCAGATGTGTCGTTTGTGTCCTGTTTTTTTCCGCGAAAACCATGCCTGATGTTGTGATCCGGAATCGCCTCACGGCCACACATGCCACCGGCCGCGGCGTGCAAAATCCGCCGGCGCAACGGACGGATTTTCCTCTCCGAGTGCCGGGCCCTGAGTCCAGAGCGGTGTTCCTGCGAGACGAGATCAACGTTTAAATCAGTTGGAGGTTTTAAATAGTTTAAGGATGTTTAAAACAAACGAAATAAACACATTGTCATATGTTTTTCTCACGTGATGTTCTCTTGCTTCAATCTTTAGACTTTCTGTTAGATGGCTTTTCCTTTTTTCACCGCATCTCGATACGAAATCCACACGCAGTGGCTCCCGCATCTGCTTCTTGATCATCTGCCAGGTATTGAAGGGCATTACCTCAACCAACTCACCCGACCCCAACAACCAGTCCATCCGTGCGACGAAACATTGGATCTCGAGGCCATCTCAGGGGCACAGAAGACGACGGAGTCTTGAAGAGGTGCAGGCCTTCCTACCCCTTCCATAGCCTTCCTTTGCAGACGTGAAAAGGGAGTCGGCAGAGAGGCCGTGTCAAAGGCCTATGGTTGAGGTTTTGGAGCTTCTTTTTCAACTCTTTCTCAAGCTGGAAACCCAGCGGTTCTCCTGCTCTGAAACGCGGGTGGCCCGTCGTTCGGGTTTCGGTTCTTCTTTCCGCTCACTCGGGTGGCCACCGTCAGGTCAATGCCTTGGCGGCACGGGATGGCACGGGACTGGATGGGATAGGCGGAGCAGGAAGGAAGGACGGAGGAACCGGTGCAGGTGGGGTGAAGGGAGAGCGAAATGTTCGAAGATATATTGCTGGTCTCAGTGGATGGTCAACCAAGAAGGGATCAACCATGCAGTCTCCGCCAAGTGCACCAAAAAAGATACAAGATACAGGCAAAAGTCGGCCAACACCAACAACTGGATGAACTGCTAGATCTTCGACATGTTTGAGCAAAATCGAGTTTTGTGTTTCCTTTTTTCGTGACCCGACTCTCTTCTCTTGTCCTTCTCTCGTCCGGGGCGATGGCAGTCGGTATCACGTTGACCCGGATGTGCTGAGCGTATCCTCAAATGGACCTGAGACGTGTCACGCCCGAGCCGGTCCGAGGATGTTCGAGGACCGTGGTGTTCGGAATGCTGAAACACTGGAAGTAGAGAGACCTTCTAGGGATGACATGAACGTATCCTCTTTAATTTTCTATAAAGAACATATTAAATAGTAAAAATAAGAAAACACAAACAACCATCGAAACCCATCACATCCCAGAAAATGATATGAACATATAGGAACACCATGCAGATTTGTTGTTTGTTTCCTTTCTTATCTTTTTTTCAATGTTATGTTCCTCTCGTCTGCTTTCCACTCAGAAGACCGACAAATGGCTCCTTCAGCCTGAGCTCTTCACAGGCTCATCTTCGACAAGGCCCATCTCCCCAGCATAAGTGGCCGGGTCATTACTGCCAAACCTCAACCGACTCTGCAAACCAAATGATGG
>CAXAMN010022095.1:438889-465759 GCA_963970005.1 Durusdinium trenchii | reverse complement strand
TCATTGGAGGTCTTTTGTAAGTCACATGCTCGTCTCGGCACGGAGCACCGGAGACTCCGGGGACTTCACGTCGTCTCTCCGAGTGCGGGACAATGATTCACGTGGGCCAAACAAAGCTCAATGGAGTCCTCCGCTCTTCAGCGGAAAATGACACTGTCTGCGTGCTTGACCTCTTTCTCATTCCTGAAAAGGTTCTGCGTCGGTTGTTGAGTTGTTGAGCGACCTCGCAGCGTCGCATCTCAACCGCGCAGTTTTGCACAGCGCTCTCCTCATCTTCCCGATTCAGCATCACAAAGCTAACCTGGCACGTCAGCTCAGGTTGTGACTGCAGGTCAATTTGGAGACACATGACCAAAAACCAGACAGAATCTTAAACATATACTAACACATAGAAGTCTCGTGGCCGAAGGAGGTATGGACGGAACATAAAGCACCTGCTTCATTCGACCACATCTTCTTTTTGGCCCCCGCGCCAAGGAGTAATCCTCCAAAAGCTGGCCCAAGGCTTCATTCAGCAGTCGAAACCTTGAGATGGAGATGCAAATTGTTGAATTGTTTGACTATGCAGATTGATCCCGCGACAAAAGAAAATTTAAAGAAGTCCCATCAAAACAAACGACCAGGGTGCAGCGTGAGTAGAGTCTGTTTTTTCCAAGGGCCCTTGGTCATTGATGGTCATTGCCTGGTAAACACTGTTGAATGACCATTGGTTGGCCCGGCAATGCCTGCAAACATGCTCGATGCTCAGTTTTTGATAAGAGTGGAGTTCTATTCTGTCCCATTTCGGCACGCGCGCTTTCGGTAATCATTAATCTCATGCGTCGCCCCACGCCGCGGAGCGGCGGTGTCGCCTGGGGTGGGTAGACTTCCGCAAGTCCGCCAAGATAGCCTGCGTGGCGCAGCGTTTGGCTCAGGTGGTTGAGGGATTCTGGCGGCAGAGCTGTGAGGATCAGTTTGGGGGTGGTTAACTTGCCTGCAAAGCGGTTCTGAAGCTAGCAAGCTCCAAAAACCAGAGTGGTAATAGCGCAGTTGGTAGCGTGTAGGTCTCATAATCCTAAGGTCGTGAGTTCGATCCTCACTTGCCACATATTCCTTCGTCCGATCTCGAAGTTAGGGATGCGAACTCGCGAAAGTGACTAAGGTGGAATCCTGGAAGGTGAATGCCACACCAACAAATATCTAAACACCTCCTTTAGCATGTGTCTGATGTGTCCGACGCGTCGTGCCTGCGTGTCGCCGTCGGTATACCTTTCCACGTCGGCCTCGACACGAGGGGGAGCCCTGGCGCCCAGCGGCTACATGTCATATGAAAAGAGATCAAAATGGTACAAACTCTTTCACGTCTTGCGCTCCTTTTCTTACGGCGTTTCAAAGAAATCCCCACAACATGTCATCCCAACTTGGACCACATTCCTCCTTCATCCTCCTTCCAACAGCCAAACATGATGACTAACTGACACCCTCTTCCCAGGGTTATGACATTGGGTGGAAGCAGATCGCACTTGGTCAACACGTTGATGTGCGGCCTGCGGATCATGCGTGGCATCTTAACGGATCGCGCGATGTTACTTTGGTGGTTGATCTAGAATCCCAAAAGCATATAGATATATAGATGCAAACACAGTCACTACCCTTTTTCATCAACTACCACATTAATTTTTATAGGCTTTCTTTAGACTTCATACTCTGATCGAAAAAAACAAAGCAAGGCTCCCCCTGGGGCTCAGACAGCTCCAGATTCACCATTGCAGTGAGCGCAGACAAGGCCTCACTGCTGAAAGCTCCATCACTCAGTTCCAGGCAACTCGGATGGAAGAGGATCGACCACATGGCGTGGTTTTCCATGGCGACAACCCCGCACTCGACATGGTGACGCACTGGACATGGGGACCGATGGGATCGAGGGGACCGATCGAAGCGTTTTGGCCCATGGGACCCTTTTTGGGCTCCCTTTTTCTCGGTGCCAAGCTGTGGGGGGGGGGGGTAAGGATCCACCCGAGCTCCTAGCGCCGGAGAGGAACTTCGAGGCATCCTGAAGCTGTGGGGCACAGCTATATAAGGGACCCGGGTAGGACACACATGTGTCCCACACTGCCTGCTAGGGGGGCCAAAGGTTGGGCCAAGCAGTGAAATGATGTGGGGAGAGTGTTGAACAAAGACTTCTGGCATCCTCCAACTAGGCACAAGAAATACTTTAAAACTACTTAAACATACTTAAACTATCTTAAACTACCACAACAAATACTATGGCGCCATGGCGATGTATTGTACATCAGCTCAAACCTGATCAAAGCTCGGTCCGTCTTCTGACCCAAACTCAGTGTTGGATCGGATCAGCCCTGTCACATGCTCGAACTGACCTCTGACATTCTCTGACAACAAAAAGATACCAACACTGTTGGGTTTGTTGCCTCTTTCAGAAAGCACCTCTTCCAAAAGAGAAAAACAAAGAATAAACATCAACAAACTTACTCAACAGCTTCCGTATCCTAGTCCGGTCCATTAGGGACTTCCATAGGGTCTGTTGGTGGTTTCGTCTGCATGTCTGACGTGAACTCCCTCGTCGCCGTCACGACGTCCCCTGACGGGACAGTGCTCGGGACCCTCCGCATCCTCGATGAAGTTCACATCGATGCAGTAGACCCCGGCGACGCGAAAGTCCTCGAGGGACACAGCGGCGCGAGGCACGGCGAGAGGCGAGGAGCCCCTCGGCTCGGTGAGCAGCTGAGGAGTTCAGGAGCCCGGTCGACTTGGTCGACTTGGATGTGAAGAACAATGGGGTGAGCAATTTGTAGATGTTGCTTCACTGCAACAGCGGTTGGTCCAGCTGGTTGAGTTTTGGTGGAAGAATTACTTCAGGAAGTTCAAAACTGTGGCTCGTCTGAGTTCGATCTTTTCTTTTCCTGTCCTGATTCTGCAACATGTCCACAACCTCTCTCATGACAGGCAGGTGCGAATACAGCTCGATCTGCCTCGCATCTTGTGTCTAAAATGCAAGCAGCGACGACAAAATAGCTGAGTAGCAAACCCTGGGCAGTCGAAGATGTAGTAGTCATCATCCAGGGCATCTGAGATCTGCTCCTGCCAACAACTTCCAAAAACAAGTCACAAGGCAAGAACAATGCTTGCAGCGCTGATCGAGATCATCAAGAGCACCCCGGCAAAGATGAAGATGGACCCGAACACCAATTGGCAGCCAAACCCCCGACGATCCTCCAACTCGCCGAAATTAGGATTCCACCCAACCCGACTGTGATGCTTCTTCACCACGTTTTCTTCACATTTCTTCAATCCAAAACCCTCTTGCCCAAGCTCCATGGAGCATCAGTCAAAAAGATGAACGTGCTTAACGTGCTCGCAGAATGATGCAATGCACTCCAACTTGCCACTTCAATAGTTGATGTTCCTGGACAATGATCAATGTATGCTCTTTTCATCGGCTGTAGGTTGCCAACCTACAGCTTAAGCTGTTTGTGCCCGCAAGAAAATATGCTGGTGATGCTGCTTTGACAAACTTGAAATGCTCGCATGCTTGATTTCAAACTATCACTTCAACAGTTGCTGTTCCCGGGCAATGATGCTGATTATGTTTTTTGATAGGCTGTAGGTTGCCAACCTGCAGTTAAGTTGCTTCTGTCCGCCATCAATTATGATTCAATGTTGTATTAAACTGTAGCTTCAGAAGCACCAACCAGCAACACAGTGCAACTGAAGGTGAATCAAACAATGATAAATCCATCAGTCAAAAGGATGAACATGTTTGAAGTGCTCGCAGAATGACGCCCTTGGAAGGTGTACACACGCAGTTGATGTTAGGAGCCATTGGGACCTGCCACTTCAATTATTGATGTTCCCAGGCAATGATGCTGATTATGTTTCTTGATGGGCTGTAGGTTGCCAACCTACAGCTGTTAGCGTCCGCAAGCAATTATGATGGTTATGTTGTGTTAAACTGCAGCTTCAGGAAGCACACACCAGCACCACAGGACAACTGACGATGAATTAAACAATGAGACATCCATCAGCCAAACAGATTAATATTGAAGTGCTTGCAGAATGATGCCCTTGGAAGGTGTACACACGCAGTTGATGTCAGAAGCCATTGGGATTTCAACCTGCCACTTCAATAGTTGATGTTCCCGGGCAATGATGCTGAAAATGCTTTTTGACATGGCTGTAGGTTGCCAACCTATAGCTGTTTGTGTCCATAAGCAATTATGATGGTGATGTTGTGTTAAACTGCAGCTTCAGGAAGCACCCACCAGCACCACAGGACAACTGACGATGAATTAAGCAATGAGACATCCATCAGTCAAAAGGAGTATTATTGAAGTGCTTGCAGAATGATGCCCTTGGAATGTGTACACACGCAGTTGATGTCAGAAGCCATTGGTATTTCAACCTGCCACTTAAATGGTTATTGATTCCGAATAATTATTACTTCATTTTTTGATTGGCTGTAGGTTGCCAACCTACAGCTGTTTGTGTCCGCAGGCCATGATGATGGTGATGTTGTGCTAAACTGTAGCTTCAGGAAGCACCCACCAGCACCACAGGACAACTGACGATGAATTAAACAATAAAACATCCATCAGTCAACAAGATTAATATTGAAGTGCTTGCAGAATGATGCCCTTGGAAGGTGTACACAGGCAATTGAGGCCATTGGGATTTCGCCCTGCCACTTCAATAGTTGATGTTCCAGGGCAATGATGTTTAAGGCTGTTTGTGTCCGCAAGCAATTATGATCGTGATTTGTGTAAAACTATAGCTTCAGGAAGCACCAACCAGCAGTGCAACCCAAGGTGAATATGAGACAGCCATCACTCAAAAGGATGAACATGCTTGAAGGGCTCGCAGAATGATGCCCTTGGAAGGTGTACACACGCAATTGATGTTAGAAGCCATTGGGAATTTTCAACTTGCCACTTCAATAGCTGTTGTTCCCGACAATGATGCTAATGATGCTGTTTGATCTTTTTGGATAGGGCTGTAGGTTGTCAACCTACAGTTTAAGTTGTTTGTTTTCGTAAGTGATTATGTTGGTGATGCAGCATTAGACTGATTGGCATCTCAGTGATCGCTTCAGTCTCCTCCAACCAACTCATGTTCGATTATGCTTTTTGGCATGGCTGTAGGTTGCCAACCTACACCTGTTTGTGTCTGCAAGCACATATTGATGGTGACGCCATGTTACATTGTAGCTTCAGGAAGCACCCACCAGCACCAGAGGACAACTGACGGTGAATTAAACAATGAGACATCCATCAGTCAAAACTATTAATATTGAAGTGCTCGCAAAATGACACCCTTGGAAGGTGCACACACGCAATTGATGTCAAGAGGCATTGGGATATCAACCTGCCACTTAAATAGTTGTTGTTCCCGGGCAATGATGCTTAGTATGTTTGTTTGATAGGCTGTAGGTTGCCAACCTACAGCTGTTTGTGTCCGAAAGCAAGCAATTTGATTGTGATGTTGTATTAAACTGTAGCTTCAGGAAGCGCCCACCAGCACCACAGGACAACTGACGGTGAATTAAACAATGAGATATCCGTCAGGGAGAAAGATTAATATTGAAGTGCGACGCCTTTGGAAGGTGTACACACGCAATTGATATCATAAACCATTGGGATTGCAACCTGCCACTTCAATCGCTTGTGTTCCCGGGCAATGATGCTGATGATGTTTTTGATAGGCTCTAAGCTGCCAACCTACAGCTGTGTGTGTCCGCAAGCAATTATGACGTTGTGTTAAACGGTACAAGTAGCTTCAGGAAGCTCCCACCAGCACCACAGGAAAAGTGATGGTGAATTAAACAATGAGACATCCATCATTCAAAAGGATGAACATGCTTGAAGGGCTCGCAGAATGATGCCTTTGGAATGTGTACACATTAGAAGCCATTGGGAATTTTCAACTTGCCACTTCAATAGCTGTTGTTCCCGACAATGATGCTAATGATGCTGTTTGATCTTTTTGGATAGGACTGTAGGTTGTCAACCTACAGTTTAAGTTGTTTGTTTTCGTCAGTGATTATGTTGGTGATGCAGCTTTAGACTGATTGGCATCTCAGTGATCGCTTCAGTCTCCTCCAACCAACTCATGTTCTCCGACAAATATTCCATGGCGAAGATGAGACCACCGTTGGGTCCGTAGTCCAACTCCTCTGGTCAAAGGAGTGGCTGGAGTGATGGGCTGGCCAGTGGAAGATGACCAAAGGGATCCGTGGTTGCTTTAAGGAGCTGAGAAGAAACATTAAGAAAGCACAGCATGGTCCCCAGAAGAGGATTCGCCCATATCGAAAAAACATCACCGCAAAACCAGGGATGCAAAGAACTTTCATGAACATAAATTACATATCATAGTAATTTTTGATATAGCCCTGGGAATCCAAAACATTCAAACATGGCCTTGAGCTGACCCGAAAAGAAGTTTTCTTCACTTCGAACTGGACTTGTTAGGGTCATTGGATTTGCCAGGTTGCTGGACCATCGGGACCTACATTTGGATGTTTTCCCCCAAAAAACGGCTCTTCTGGACCTGACATGACCGTCTAGACAGCTCCATGGCTCGGGCCACGTCGCGTCGCATCCCTGCGCGTCGCCTCCATGGCGTCATCGACGGAGATGAGCTCTCGCACCTGACGGAGCGAGGTGAGAAGCGAACTGGGTGGAAAAGGGCATCGCTACATAGGAACAAGAAGCTACGTTCGGGGCTTGTGGCATCGCTACGAACGGAGCAAGGACGCTAATTACTAGGGGCTCCTGGCCTTACTACTAGGAGCAATGTTCGCTACTAGGAGCAAAGGGCATCGCTACGAAAAAAAACAAGAAGCTACGAGTGTAGCTCCTGGCATCGCTTCACGATGTCTTCCAGATTGTGGAACAGCAACATCGGATCGGTTCCAAGGCACATCGACGTAGCAATCGTAGGCAAAGTTTTCTGCCGCAGGGTCCAAGTTCACCACCCTGGCCACCGGTGGCCACCAAGTCGTGTGGCAGAAATTGAATCGTTTGCGCCAACGGTCGCCTGCAAGTGCGCCGGAGGGCCACTTTGAAGTGCTCCTGGAAGATTTCCGCCACCGACAGTTAAAGCAAGTTCCGACAGCAAATAATCACCGACAGTTAAAGCTGTGGACACACACAGAAGTCACGAAATGTTGATCATATGATCATATGATATCATATGCATATAACGATGCAGGTGGAAAGGCTGGACACGGCATCCTGAATGATGCCGCAATATGTGGACCTCAGTGCGGCAGCGAAAACGATCGAAAACGAAACAACAAAAGCGTCGAGTCTCCTCCAAACGAAACATCTGCAAACAAAATCCTGCGAATGACTTTCTTCCCATGTCCCAACTCCCAGTAAGACCCCTCCGAAATGGCGGGTCAGGCGAGTCGGGTGGGGCGGTGTCGGTTTTTCGGTAAAGCCGAACAACCGACACCGCGACCGAGGCATGCGCTTGCCGCACCCGGCGGGTCCCATCACAAACTGTGCAAACTTCATCTTGATCCCCAGCGCTCATCCCCGGTGTCGAAGCCGTTGACTGGTCTGTGATATGTCTGTGTCTGTGTCATCTTTGGTTTGGTTTGGTCTGGTTGGGTCTGGTGTTTGTTTTGTTTTGGTTTGGTGTGGTGTTTGGGTCTGTGCGAAGCATGGTTTAAATTCTCTGGTGCTTCTTCTTCAATTCTTTGGTGTGCTTTTGTCTGTTTTGTCCAGTGCATTCCGTTTTCGAGTTGGTTTCAACGTCACCTATATACCCATAGCATCCCATAGCCTACTTCGGTGGGTCTACGAAGTGAAGCTGACCTTGGTCGACCGTCCCTTCTCTGGGGTTTGGATGTTGTTGAGACATAGATAGAAATCGCACCGTCTCCGTCACTCTTGGGGATGTTGTTATTGTTGCTGAGTTGTCAGTGACATGGCCAAAAATAATCAGTTCTCGATGATGCTTCTCTGCTTTCTGCAGATGCGTCTTCTCACTGTCTGTGGAGCTGGTTCTCTCTTTCGGTGGCTCCAAAAGCAGCTGCAAAATCCGAGACGAATCTGAAACATCCAAGAGGATTCCACGACGAAAATGACTGCCTCGGCTGCCCTCGGCTCCACAGACGTTGTGGTTTCAACATCTCTTAACGTTTCTTTTCGTATTCGTTGTATTCATTTCACGTCGCGACAACGCTCCTAAAGATCTGAACATGCGGCATTTTCTTCGAAGCAATGCATCGCTGCGTTAAAGGAAAGGATCTATGTACATGGGTTGTTTCACCTTCAATTGAACCGTTGCCGTTCATGTGCCTTGTAAAAGGAATAGCCCGGCCTGCGAACACTCTCACTATCAAATGTTCTAAAGTCTAGACTGGACTGATCTGGACTGACTAGTTGAAGACTCTATCGTTTGCTTTCCAGACTACATGGGGGGTGCTGCCAATCGCGGATGCCATCCAAATCCTATCGAACATCCATACTCATCCTACTTCCAGTCCTACTTCCATCGATTCTTCCCCAACACATCTTTTTATATAAGTATATGCATAAAGGGGGGGCCCTTCATCCACCCGTAAGGGGGCCTTTGAAGGGCCGGGCCCGGCCCGTCCCACCCCGAGCAGTCTGCAGGGCGCCTCGGTCCGGCGGACCGGTCCTCAGCGTAGCCGGACGAATCCATGGAATCTATAGATGTCACTTTTGGGGAGCCAGTGCCACCGATTTTTGAAAACACGGTACATATATTGCCGACATTTCACAAACGTTGACTTAGGACAACACCACGATGTCTATGGCTTTATCTACTGCCTGCACTGCCCCGCGATGTCTAAGGCAAAGGAGAATCAAAGATGAGTGGTTCACGCAGTGGCTCATAACGAAAAAGCCCACGAAGTCAACAGAAGCAAATGGCTGGAGTACGCCAGCGGGCCGACAGCAACATGTGCATCAAACTCGCGTGGATGGGATGGGATGGAGTGGTCAGCAAAATACTCCCCCGCCTGCGCCTGCGTGCTTGTGTGGCCAACACCTTGATTTTTGTCTACTTTTCATAAACCTCCACCAGTACTACCTCCAGTACCCCCAACGTGGAAGGGCTGTGAATGGCTGTGAGGAGCAGGACAGAGGGCTCGACTGCGTGTGTCTGTGTGTCACACTCTGTCCCCAAGAGTTTTTCCACCATGCAAGCAAGGGCACTGAGCACTCCTTGGCAAACTCAGCTATGCCTTGGAGTGGGAAGCACGGATTGATCGCCCGTGTGCACCTGCACTGAAAGCAATTTTTTTTGGTTCCATGGTGGGGTGGTTGTCCATGATACCTTCCCACAAACAGGTTTCCCTCCGCGTTTGCAGCTGAGCTACCGCAGCCTTCCGCAGTCACGCGTCAACATTGTTAAACATTTCAGTTAAGCTGATTTTGCACCATTCCGTTCCCTCACCTTTTCGACGTGGAACAAATGTAACTGCAAACCCTTTATCTAAGTGTGTGGAAGGTGTCAGGCGATCTTGCCCCAGAAGCTCTTGGCGCCTCGCACCTCCTCTGCCTTGGTCCTTTGTTGTGTTCTCTTGAGCTGCACTGACCCACGGGGCGGGTTGGTGCATCGGCCAATCTGGAAGGGCTGAAGGGCACGAGCCCTGATGGTTCTGCAAATGCTAGATTGTAGTTCGTACAGGGGGTTGGGCGACCGACTGGGTTAGGTGCTTGGACTTTTGTTGCCCAGCCAGTCGTGGAAGAAGGTCCAAACTAACACAGCGCCAAGCAGGTGCAATCTCAGGTGCCAAGCTGGTTCCGAGCGGTGAAAACAGTAGCGAGGTGGGCTACAGGAACTTGTAGAAAGCCGTGCAAGGGCTCCAATGGGTATCATTTTTGAGACACACCCTCATCATTTCACAAAGCCTTATTATGGCATTTAACAGCATTGAAACGGATGCCAACTGCCTGGTCCCTTCTGATCTTTCGACTCCCTTTGAATATGCCACAGATTGCTCACAGCACTTCCTTTCAGCATTCAAAATATCGGGTGGGGGATTCCCTGAATCTCAAGACAGGCAATTCTGATCTGCCTTCAATTGGGGAAGGCCATGTATCTGCTCAT
The DNA here is from genome assembly GCA_963970005.1 of Durusdinium trenchii. Classification (NCBI taxonomy): domain Eukaryota; class Dinophyceae; order Suessiales; family Symbiodiniaceae; genus Durusdinium; species Durusdinium trenchii. The sequence goes on along the minus strand of CAXAMN010022095.1, from coordinate 455,676 downwards.
TTGAGGTGAACATCAGGGTACTTTCACCCACATGCATCTGCCGCCTTCTGATCAAATGTCTTCAAAGGTTGCGCTTAAGGCTTAAGGCCAAATACTTCTTTTGTGCTGCAGATCCTTTTCTAGGTTTCAAAGTACCAAAGTGCACGTAATCAGCTCCTCAGCAAGTCAAACATCCAACATACCAGCGCCACGAAACGGGTGGTTTATAGATCTTTACAGACCACCTGACCACCCTACACAGTCAGTATGCGTTATCCTTGCAAAAGGCACCCCTTGGGTGCTTCAAACATAAAGACTTTTGCTTAGTAACCAGGGTTCCATTTTGCAACCAGGGTTTCACAAATCTTTGCATACCGAACTAACTTGTTAGGTTGTTGATGGTTGTTGCTTGCTGAATATCGAGCCTCAAAGCCATTTCGCTTCAGCTTGTCTCCACTACACATGTCCTTTGTGAACGTGGATCAACTGAGTGAGTCTGTGTCTTACTTGATCTTACTTGGTTTCATTGTTGCGCTGGCTTTGTCGCTCACCACTGTTGGGTACACTGTCACTGTTACGCACGCTAAGACCAGAAGTGGACAACGTGGTCTCAACGCCTGCCAAGAAGGGAGCGACCAGGGCTACCAAGGTGGAGAAGGGAACCTTGAAGACGAGGAAGGATCCAACCCGGTACCCTCAGTTTGGCCGCTTTGTTCAGGGACAGGTGGTTGGATGGAAGCCGGTTGGATTTCCACAGTGTGCACGAGCAAAGCTCCCAGCTGGAAGTTGTGACTTGTCACGCAACCAGTTTGTAGCACTTACTTGCAATCACATGTTTTCAACACACGTTGGAGCACTACAACCACACGACACATGTTGAAACACAGCACCATACACAACCCGTTACAAGTTACAACAGTGCAACAAACACAACAAGTGCGCCAGCTTCTTGACCTTGTAGGCCACATAGGCGTGACACCTTGGTTACGCAACATACCCACTTGGCTCAGGTTCCACCGAGAAACCCCAAGCCTCCGGGCAATGTGGAGCTCCAACATGGAAAGTTTGTCTTGCAAAGCATGGGTTGCGTGAGTAGGCGGCCCAATGCAGATTGAAAACTAAAAGAACTTCTTGGCATGATGTTACGATGTTGTCGTTGTCGTCGTCATTGTAATGTTGTGTACATTGTTCAGTTATTGTTTTGGTCATTTAGGATGCTTCTCTGCCACGTACACCGCAACCACTGACTACATTTCCATCAGCGGAAAGCAGGACTGTTTTAAGGAAGAGCGCGATGCCGTCAGTTGAGAACCTTGTAACTGTTTGTGTACCAAGCATGACTTCCAAGAAGTACAGGGCCCATGTGTTTCTGAAGACCACGATCGTCTAAAAAAAGCCTCCAATCTGGACAACCAAATTTGTGAAGACCCTGAATATTTACCAGCGGGTGACCCAAGAAAATTGGCCCTGTGGGGGCCAAGCCTTTTGTGCAGAGTCGGGGCGCAGGTCGTCTGAAAAAGACCCTGCAGTGAAAGGCCAGGTTTTGTGAAGAGCCGGGGCACAACTCGTCACAATCTTGAAATACAACAACATCTACTCGTCAAAGTCCTGCGTTGGGAGTTCGAACTCGTCACAAATTTCCGGTGTTGGGAGTTCGAACTCGTCACAAATTCCTGTGTTGGCAGATCGAACTCGTCACAAAATCCTATGTTGGGAGTTCGAACTCGTCACCAAATCCTGTGTTGGCAGATCGAACTCGTCGCAATTTCCTTCGCTGTTGGAAGTACCAGTACCCGTCCAATCAAATCTACGGCTTCAAGCTCCCGAAGAAGAAAGTCTTGAGATTCGGGGTGGTATGTTTGATTTACCTCTGTGAACTGTTGCTGCGTCAGTTGTTATTGTTGCTGTTATTACTGTTTCCCTGGAAGATGAAACCTCGGGATGGAGTCCCAGATGAGAAATTCCATGAGATCGCTGCATCTTGGTTGTTGAGACTTCCAGTAACATTCACACTCTGAAGCTTACCAACCAATTACTTTGCGCTTGCTGTCGCTTCTGTGCATGGACATATCGCTGTCATTTCTGTGCATGAACGTGTCTCCGGCTGGAGCTTTTGAAGCACAATGGGGACACTTTGGCCATGATGGTTGGGGGCTATAACTCACTGAGCTTTTACTGTGTTTGTGTGTAATGTGTTTTTGTGCGTTGCTGGATGTTGTTGGCACGTTGTGGCAGGAAGCTTTGCTTGATGCTGCGGTGCAAGAAGCCGCAAGCCAGAAGAAGCGTGAGACTGTGAAGACACCGAGTGCGGACCATGAACCTGAAGCTGAGACAGACCGTGACCAAGAAGGAGAAGGTGAAGAGGAGGATGTGGAGTTGATGAAACTGTCCCTAAAGAGGGACTTGATGGCTGATCGTAGGATCGTAGGTCTCGCAAAAAGTTTGGCTGTGTTGCTGTATGCACCTGGGTGCTGAAGTTTGCAGAGTTATGCTGTCCTGCTGCTTGGTTCCCCTTACAAAACCTGGAACCTTGGATAGAAACCAGAACCCCAGTTACTAGGCAAAATTTTGATATTCAAAATTGATTCACTAATGATTGCTAATGTGTGCTTGATTCATGTCCTTCAACAGCTTCCTCCTCCGCTGAGCTCCGATCCGCCCGTTCCGCCCGCTCCGCCCGCTCCACCACCCGCAAACTGGGCCGCCAGTCCTACGAAAGGACAACGAAGGCTTCGACAGAGGACCATGCTTCACCAGATAAAGTTAAGAAGTCATGAAAAGTCAATATATTGACCTCCTCTGCGTATAACTACATGCAGAAAAACAGTCATATACATGGGTCCGAGTGCGCGGATTTCCCGTATGTGTGTGCGCGTGTCACACTCTGTTTCTAAGAGTTCTAACGGTTCTTAGTTTTGCAGAAGCAGGGGGCCAGGCAGGATACATCGTCGCCTGGTCAACGAAGCTGGCGATGTATCCGAGGATATGGAAAGGGGACGCCATGCCCACGTACCTGCTGAAATTTGAACTGTTGACCTCCTCCTTCGCTGTGGTTTGTTTGCATGGTGTTTGCATGATATTCCCCTAAACCTTTTCTATGCACGGCGTGAATTCGATCGGCTACGTATTCAGTAACTAGTTTTCTGCAGTCACGCGTAAACCTTTGTTCAAACACCTTCAAGTACTCTGACTTTTCGCCTTTCGGTTCACTCTTTCCTTTCCTTGGTCTGCTAAGTATTCAGTAACTAGTTTTCTGCAGTCACGCGCGAACTCTTTTGTTAAAACACTTTCAAGTCACTGGACCAGCCGCCATTCCGTTCCTTCTTCCTTTTTCGCGTGGTCAGAGTTAACGGAAAACCCTCCTATGACTAAGTGTGTGCCGCTCTGTCACCCCACTGGGTGCAGGGTGTGATCTCCCGCAAGGGAGCGCTGAAACCATTGAGAATCACATATTGACTTTGCGTTTTTGAGCTCTGGGATTATGATATTGGATTGAATTGTTTCACCCGTGAATCAACTGACACCCATGCTGCGGAGCCACGGAGCCCAATAGACTGATCTAGCTTATTTCTTTGAAAATAGTAACTATCTAAGGAATATATATATTCCTTGTCTCGAGTTAAATCAGGTTTGACTATATATCTACAATTGTTTTTGTTTATATCTTATTTGTAAGATAACTATTTTGTGTAACCTTTGTTCAAAAAATATATAGATTTTTTCTACAAAATAGTTACTATTTTAAAAAAAATAGTCACTATTTTCTAGGATGTCCATCCATTCTAGGGGTCGAAGTTTCGACGAAACTTCGACCAAACTTCGACGGCTAAGTTATAGTCAAAAATGAAACTTCGACCAAACTTCGACCAAACTTCGACAGGTGTTTGGTATCGATTTGCAGTGTTTTGAATCAGTGTTTGGGCAGCTTTTTGTGATACATGCTCTTTGGAACTGTCAGAGCAATAGTTTCTTTGTTGCAGTGAGAGTTACTTTTATGAGAGATACTTGAGACTGACTTTTGAGAGAGATATGTTTGAAGAGGTCTTGAGACACAGTTGAGTGAGAGGAGCTGCGTATGTGATGTGATGTTTTTTTGAGAGATACTTGAGACTGACTTTTGAGAGATGTGTTTGAAGAGACCCTGAGAGATACTTGAGTGAGCGCATGATCTTTCCAGCAAACCTTGAGAGAGAGTGTGAGAGACCCTGAGGGATTGTTTTGGGATGTATGTGGACTTTGCGATTGAAGTGCTTGCGATTGATGTATTCCTTTCTATCTGCGATATTCTTTGTGTGACTCAAACGTAGGAGTGTTAGCGTGAAGAGTTTCAATTCGATTTCAATTCGAAGAACATGTCGGGAGCTTTGAGTAAAGCCAAACCTCGACAAGTAGCAGATCCTAGTGTCACCGTGGGTGACTTGATGGAACCACTGGAGTCCTTCTTGGAGACCACTGGGGACAAAAACGTGATGAAACATTTGCAGCCACCACCAAATACATCGTGGAAGACCTCAACACCGATTACTTGGCTGGCAGGATTGGCAACCCTTTTTGAGGACTACCTGAAAGTAGCGCCAAATGCAATCATTTCATCAAAGAAACACAAAACGGCCATCATTCGCCTAGAAGAGAAGCACCGCGTCAACTTCAGCAAAAAGAATACAGATGAGTTTGCTGACCTCATCGACGATTTCATCAGGATGGGGCTTTCGCACTTGAGGTCTTTGAAACAGCAGCCGGAGAAAAAGGAACAAGCGTTTCGACGAGCAGACAAGGAACAACAGAAGACCTTGTCACACGTCATTGATTTGATTCGCTTCGATGTGGAGCACCAGGACGACAGCCAAGGTTCCCAACATGAACAAGGTCCAAAACAACTGGCCATGGTTCCTTTTGAACAAGATCATCCCGAAGATGTCCAGACCCATCCATCCTCTGGTTCCAAAGAGCATTGCAAAGCTCCCCCAATGGCAGGTGATGCATTGGCGGTTTTTGATCGAGTCCTTCAAACACACCAATCCGATGAAGCAGAGATTCCCATCACTTTGCTGAAGTCATCCCAACCCAAGGGTGGCCATTCAACTCCAGCTCCAAAAACAGAATCCCCACCCAAGAAACATCCTATCAAATTGGTTCTCACACCAGAGGAAGAGGAGATTATCCTTCGCAGCGCAGCCAATGCCTCCCCTATTTGCAAAGATGGCAAGTCCCAGAACCAGAGGTTCAACGCTCAGAAGGCTAAGAATAAGAAGAAAGGAAAAGGGAAAGGGAAAAAGAGTGACAGGGAGACAGAAGAGGGAGAAGAAGAGAACAAAGACGAGACCAGAACCCAGCCAAAGAAGAGACCTTCTGCAGCAGGAGACAGCCGTGCATCGAAGAGCCAAAAGAAGGATGAGTCAGAAAGTTTGGAGCATTTGTTGAAGGAGTTGGATTTTCGCTTTGAAGCAGTGCCTGGTCCAGACAAGCTTCCTCGAAAACAGCGGCGCAACCAACACACTTCGAGGGCTTACCACCGCACTCAAGACTTCCTGGTTCGACAGGGGTATTCGAAAGAGGTTGCACAAGAAGAAGCTCGCAGGCAAAGCAGGAAAGCAGGCGCATGGTTTGATGAACGATGGCCCCTAGGAAGTGAGGTCGTGTTCAAGAAGCCGGCCATGAAGGGAAAGAAAGTGGAGCCAGAAGAGTTGGAAGAAGAAGAGCTAGAAGAGGGAGAAGAGCTAGAAGAGGGAGAAGAGCTAGAAGAGGGAGAGGCAGATGAGGCAGAAGAAGAGATCCCTATTCCTATGAAGAAACCCAGTGCAAAGAAGACCAAGAAGAAGACTCCTATCTCCAAAGAACATGATGACTATGAGACCCCCGCAGTGATGAAGAAGCCTTCGCAGAAGATCAAGGATCCTGAGCGCACTCCTGAGGCTCAAGAGCCTTTGCGCGTCAAATCTGAGCCTGAGGACATCGATTAGTTTTTGAAGTATGACCAGGTCTGAGCCATTGAAATATTGTATTAGTTCACATATACATGGTCCAATACGTGTTGTTGCAAAGCCAGTCATTTGTTAATGTTTGTTCAATTTGATTCAGGCCACAGCCCGAAAAGGTGGATCAAGGATATCCAGCAGAGCCTGCATGGCGTTGAACTGAGACACGAACGATGCAGATGCGAAATTATGTGAACCCATAATTTGAACTGCTCCAATGCGTTTTTGAACGTGAGGAAGACCTGACCTATATTTGTTGAACTGGAGGGAAACCATGAGGGGAAACCGTGAGAGAAACAACCTTGAGGGAACTTGAGAGAGTCAAGAGTTTGTTCGAAAAACACATGGATCTTTGCTCAATTGTGTTCATGTAAATTGACCGTTTTTTACAAGGCGGTCTTGTGCTTGCGCTGAGGGTTTCCTTGAACAACACATCATTGTGCGAGAGTCATTGTGAGAGCTGAGAGTCATTGTGTTTGATCGACGTAAACAGGTTCAGAGCAGGTTTTCAGAGTTGAAGATTCAAGAACAAATCCTGCAAGCTTGTACCCAATCAAACGTTGCAAATCATGCGCATTTGCATTTTGACAAGCTCTATGTTCCTATATACGAACACGCAACCCATTGGACAGCTTCACTTTGCATTGTTCAGATGTTGCAATACATTGACATTCATTGAGTACGATACTCATCCACCTTCAAGCCATCTGTACTTCTCAAATTTGATGAGCACATTTTTGCATTTCAGAGTTCACCATTCATTTCGCTTTGCTTTGCCATAGCAATGAGCTCTGAAGTGCACAGGCTCTTTCTAAAGCACCTGGAGTTCTCCACGACTTCGAAACAGCTTGCGGATACCCTGACGAATGAGGGGCATGGAGATGGGTTGGTGCACATCCGGATTGTGCGCAAGGGAAGCCACTTTCCTGGGAAGACCTGCAACGCGTTCGTAACGTACGAGCTGGAGAGTCAGGTCCGTGATGCTGTTGCAGGACTGGCGCAGTCGACCCTCAATGGCATTTGCAAGTACCCATGTGAAGCTGACGTGGCCTATCCTCGCAACAACTCCGACACCTACTATCACCTGGAGGAGAACTCTTGGACAGATGGACCGACGACTTCATCGAGCACTCCCGAAACCCCTCCGGCGACGCTTCAACCAAGGCCACCGAGCACTCCGCCGCCAGCAGGTCTCAGGCCAATGGCCCCACCTGAGCCACCTGGTCCTCCACCCGGTTGGCAAGCGCCTCCCGGGATGATGTTCACAGGACCTCATCCGTTTCCACCGCCACCGCCTTTGATTCCTTTCGGAGCTCCTCTCGGTCCACCTGACGGACTACTACCTGCAGTGGCTCCAGCTGCAGCCAAGGTGCCAGGTGCAACGCCAAAGGCAGATCCTCCTTGGAAGAAGACCACTGAGAAGGTGGAGAAGGTGGAGAAGGTGGAGAACAAGGACGAGGAGAGCGATGGACAGAATGTGACTTCCGACGGCTATGGCGAGGAAGATTTGCGCTATGGCGAGGAAGATTGGTGTGACGACATGCTTCAGTCATCGCTGTGGGAGGTCTTCCATGAGGATGATGGCGGCAAGGCTGAGGGAAAGCCTGAAGTGGAGGCTGAGGGAAAGCCTGAAGTGGAGGTTGAGGGAAAGCCTGAAGTGGAGGCTGAGGGAAAGCCTGCAGTGAAGGAGGAGGGAAAGCCTGCAGTGAAGGAGGAGGGAAAGCCTGAAGTGGAGCTGGTCGATGTGAAGGAGGAGGCCACGTCACCAGCCGAGGCCAACCAGAATGACGAGAAGGCCGTGGAGGAGGCTGTGGAGCGTGTTTCGAGCGCTGTCCAGAAGGCTGTGGGGAAGGTTGTGGATCGTTCTTCGAGTGACCGTGATCGTCGTTCAAAGAAACGCCCCTCCAAGAAGAAAAGGAAGAAGTCAAGGAGACGGTCCAGGTCAAGGCGACGACGCCGTTCTTCATCGACGAGCAGCCGAAGTTATCGCTCAAGGCGGCGCAGACGTTGAATTTGTATGAGTGAGTGTGAAAAACGTTGCACTGGCGCGTTCTGGCTTTGCCGTGTGATTCTTTCCATTTCCTGTTCATGCATTCCAAGCTAGAAGAATGAAGAGCTCATATTCACCATGAGAGAATTGATCAGTCTCTTGATGAACCATGAGAGGTTTACTTGAGAGTCAATTTAAGGCTTATTTGAGATGAGAGGTTTAGTTTTCAAAGTTTGCCTTCAACCTCAGAGAGTATACCATGAGAGTTCACTTGAGAGTCCATGAGAGGTTTGTGAGAAACAATTTCTAGGGAATTAGACTATCTAGAGTATCACTTTAAAGGAAGTTCGTACGATCAGGACAGCTTGAAAGTGTAACCTGAGGGAACCTTGAGAGTGTACCTTGAGAGAACCTTGAGAATGTACCTTGAGAGAACCTTGAGAGTGTACCTTGAGAGAACCTTGAGAGTATGTGACTTGAGGGAACCTTGAGAGTATGTGACTTGAGGGAATGAAGACTTCAGAGTCTGTAGTATCATCATCTTGAAGTATAATTCGACATGATTGTCATGTCTCAATGCCAGCTCAAGTTCAAGCAACAAAACTATCTTTAGACATCGTCTAGCTTTTGTAGTTGTGAAGCCATGCAGTCCAGCAAGCAGCCTGAACATCATCAAGTAGAAGCTGTTGAGGAGGAAGTTCCAAACGACGACATCACCGGCTGGGTCGCTGTGGATCAAAACAACATCATTCAGGTTTTTGGGGAGGTGTCCCAAAGATCAATCGACCTCATGAAGATTATCCATGGAGATCTCACTTGTGGAGAGGAGCCTGAGGTTCGGTACAACCCTGTGCCCAAGAAGGATCAAGGATATCCAGCAGAGCCTGATGAACCTGCTTCTTCATCCTCACAGCCGCCGCCTTTGCGCAGAATGCCCCACCCAACGGACAACGCAGTCTTGGAAGAAGCCGGCAAAGATGATAAACCCAAGGCTCAGAAACGCAAGTCCAAGAAGAAGAAGGGCAATAAGGGCAAAGGCGAGAAACATCGTTGAGCACTACATGTGATGTGAGGCTTGCGGTTTTTGAATGTGTTTCTCTTAGGCTTTGGCAGTGAGATTCACTGAGTTTGATTGACTGAGTGCAGGCTTTGCAAAAGAACTCAACAAACAAATGAGCTGTGATCATTTGAAAACCATGACAATGAGCGAGTTCCTGAACTGTGTTCTGAATCTGGTTTGAGACTTTGAGAACATTTTTCACCAAACACCATGAGAGATTTTTGAGAGACAGAAGGAAGGCCAAAGAGTCAGGGGTCGAAGTTTGGTCGAAACTTCGTCGAAGTTTCGACTCGAAGTTTGGTCGAAGTTTCAACTGCTATCGAAGTTTACTTTTGTACTATGTTAACAAAACACTGTAAATACCATATGTTTTGAAGGTTGTATCTTAAACTTCGACTAAACTTCGACCAAACTTCGACTAAACTTCGAGTCGAAACTTCGACGAAGTTTCGACCAAACTTCGACCTGTCATCATTGTAGTAAAAGAAAAACTAATGAAACCATACTACAAACCTTCAGGAATTCAAAGAGTTTGTGTTGGAATTCTTCAAAAAATGCTTGATGAACCTATGAGCGGACACTTCATTCTTCAACATTTGACCTGTTGACCTCTGTGGATTTCTTCCAATCAGCGCTCAAGTCGATCATTTTTGTACGAAGAATCTTGCTTAGATAGTACGCGTGATCGCTTATCATCATGCCTCCCGTGAAACGCCCAGCTAGCGCAGAAGAAGGTCACAGAAAGAGGCCTGCAAGTTCCATCAACCAGACGGTCAGAGAGATCAAAGAGCAGTCTGCGGCCATGAGCGAAACCCGAGACAAGGGGAAAGGTGAAAAGTTCGCGAAGATGTTGAAGGCAGGAACCCTCCCCCCAGAGGTGGTGCACATGTGGAGCATCGAATCGAAAAAGGCACCTTCGGAGCGAGCCTTCAAGACTGAGCTCATCAACTCGCTATTCGCAAAGCAGAAGGACGGCTCGTATCGCATCGACACGGACTCCCACCAATTCGCACAATACCGCAAGGTGCACCATGCCCACATCGCGAAGACCAAGGACGAAGCATTGCCGAAGAACCTCATGATCGGTACGCACTTCAGTGGAGACGAGCGCCTCTTCAACAGAGCTTTGGAGGACAAGGAGCTTACCTCTTTCAAGGATGAGGCGTCCGGCATTGAGTACTACAGCTTCCGTAAGCTTCAGGCTGTGGATTTGCATGCGTCCGAGCAGGGCGAGCATGTGCATGGCTACAAGAAGCTTGGGAAGGATCAAGCTTACACCTTGGGTGCCCTCATGACGAAGATGAAGTGGGACTTCAAAATGACCAAGGCACAGAAAACATGTTTGTAAGAATAGGATAACGGCGCTCAGTTCAGAACACTTTGTTTTCATGAGCTCTGCAAGTGTGGGAAGTGCCTAGTCCTTGAGAAGAGGAGTGGAGAGTTTTCTTGTGAGTCTTGTGAACTGAAACCTTGTCTACGGAAAGCCATCAGTATAAACCGTTATAAAAATAATACTAAACTTTTTTGAGGCTTTAGCCACATATCCTTCAGCCCATTGCTGTTTAAAGACAATATACAGAATTGGTGTTCAATTCATGAGGCAGAACAAAAGAGTTTGGACAAGGACGGCGAGATTCCCAAAGGTTTTGAAGCATTGGCATCTAAAGCGAAAGATGCCGTGGAAAGACTCTTGAAGGAGGGAAAGAAAATCGCCAACCAGATTGAAGACAAGGCCTTGATCAAGAACGGGTTTACCACGCTGACAGGCCATCTCAACGACCTGAACCATTGGTCTATGTTCCAGGAACTGCCCAACAAATCAGTGCCATCCAAGGCAACTTTGGAGTCCTTCGTGGGGAAGATTGCAGTCGATGTGGATCGTTTCAATGGGGAAATTGAAGCTGCCAAAGGTCGGCTTAAAGCCCGTAAGAACTGAAGCGTTACACTTAGCTCGGCTGCTTAGTGATCATGCCCACGCCTCCAGCTCTTGGGGAAATTTTGATGGGGGTTATTCTATTTTGGTTTAGCCCATATACCAAAAAGAACATTAAACACCCTATGGTTCGAAGCTGTTCTCCATATCTTTGCAGGTTCTGAGTTCAAGCTGTTCTCCATGTGTCCTTTACAAGTTATTGTTTGAAGCGGTTTTCCAAGTCCAAGTCGGGCTTTTTCCAAGAACATCATCTCCAAGAGGAAAGGCAAGTGGCTGAAGGATCCCTGATGGATCGAAAGCTGGCAACGTATGAGAGTTGAAAAAAGAACCTTTAGATCATGATGCTTGAACTTGTATATACCGGAAAAAGTCTTGAGCTGGCAACGTATGGAAAACCGATCCCTGCTAAACAAAGTATCTTTCAAGCAGTGCTGACACGCAAGTGCTAGAATATGTTTCCCATATATGTGTCCCTGGGATATCTCTGTTTCTCTCAAGGTGTTGTGCGCTCAGGTCATCTCATGGCTCAGATTTGTGCCTCATGGCTCAAACTCCCTGCCAAATATATTGACTGAAGTTGGGGAGTTTGCAGCGTCTACCCAAAAACCTCAAGCCCTGAGTTATCCTTGAGTGAAAAGAGCATCAATTTATGGTTGGCCAAACCCTGCCCTTGCCTGAGCTTGGATTTTCTGAAAACACAAGTGAAAACCTCGAACTTACAAGCGCGTTGTGACAGAGGGAACACTGTGGGGAACCTAGCTTTTCAGAATTTGCAAACATATATATAGAGACAGTTTCGATTCATGCTTAATCATTTTCAGAACTTACAACGTTTGGACAAAAAGAGTGGAGATCGTTTTTGCCACAGGCACGAGTTCAAACAAAACGACATCAACCAACAGTTGGCTTTCTCTCAACAAAGTTTTATTTCAAACACTTCTCTCAACGTTGCTCTCTCAAGGTGAGATCCCTCCTCTCGCTCCTCTCAAGGTGAAGTTACTCCTCTCAAGGTGGCCAACCAGTGGGAGGTTCCTAAGGTGAAGCCCTACACGAGATGTATTCGAGCCTTTTGCTAAGAAAACATTTTCAATCAGTTTCGAGATGCATACGTCAGAATATGTTTCACTCAAATTCCTCTCTGTCTCTCACGGTTCTGACACTCATGGTTCATGGTTCAGGTCTGACACTAACGCTTTCCCAGATCTTCTCATAGCTCAAATGTGGCTAGGCCGTGCACTGCAAACTCAATGTATTACGAGGCCAAAAGGCATGACAAGCTGAAGACCTATAGAGCGAAAAAAAGAGTGAGATCTCAAAACTGTTTAAATGACAAATGAACGCCACTGAAGCCACTTTGCGCTTCAAGAGAAAGTCTCCTCACACTCGAACCTCTTCAGCAGTTGAGCCGCTTAAGACGCAATGTGTGCATGAAGACAGGCACTGACAAAACACATAGAGTCTGACAGGAGACCTTTTTACCACTGCCACATGTAAAAGACATTGTTTACACTGTTACACCTTTTGCGCCGGTATGTATTGAACATGGAGCCACCCAGAAAGAAACAAAAAAGAGGTGGTATAAAACAGAGGATTGCCAGGGCCAAAGAAGCCGAGCGGGCCGCGCACAACTTTGAGGGCAGCAGCACTTTGGCAGCCTTACTTCTTAGTTTGTTTGCGTGGGGGTTCTTCAGCCCCCAGCGGGTGCAAGAGATCGCTGCTCGCGCTGTCCAAGACATCGAAAATGCTGCCAACAACCCAAGTGTGATTGAGGAGTTGAAGATTCTCCAGAGCCTTGGGACCAAGGGGAAATACAGCAACAAAATGCACGGCCAACTGATGGAAAGAATTGAATGGGTTTCTCGGCTGCCTAAAGGCTATAAGTTTCAAATCCCACTCCGAGGGTTTCGACAAACTTGCAGCCAAATGATGCTACTCCCACACGAGCTCTTCTCTGTCATCTATCACAGCTACAAAGCAGTTTGGAGCAAAACTGTGGCCCCATCCGTGGACACTGTGAAGAAGTTTTGGCACGCAGTCAGACTCCACCCGCAGATGCAAGACCACCCCATGAAAGCCAAACCAAGCTGGAATGAGCGCACAGTTCCAATCGCCGTTCACGGGGACGGAGTCCCGATTGTAGGTGTGGGAAAGGCGTGGAGCCGGATGATGACTCATTATTCCTGGTATTCCCTTATCGGTCAGGGGAAAACAAGCTCTATGCTCATGTGGATTTGGGCTTTTTACGACCGCCTTAAAGTTGGGGATGTGACACATGGAACTTTGCATGAGTTCTACAAGATTCTCCACTGGTCATTTTTATGTCTTGCTGAAGGCAAGTGGCCGAGCCATGACCCCTATGGTAAAGCGCAGCTCGACTATCACAAACCCAGCTGATTCTTTTTGTCTTTTGTATGAATGCCATGTTGAAATGAAAACGCAATGTGTCCATGTTGAATATGTCCGTTCTATCTGTGTCACAAAACCCATATATATATATATAGCGAGTTTTGTAACATTGAAACACTCAGACAGGTACCAACCGGGAACTGCTGAACACAAAAGAGCCAACACATGGCTAGCTGATGGTTGGTGTGGAGTTCTCTTCGCCCTCACTGGCGACTTGGACTATCTACATGGTATGCTAGGGTGCCCGAACGCATCTCTGGTGAGTGGTCCTTGTGTATGGTGTCAATGCACAGGTACAGGTGAGAACACCTGGTGCGACTTCAGGCAGGGTGGGCCTTGGAGGATGACCAGGTGGTCGCCGCAAGAGTGGCGATTGTGGGAGAATAGGAATCGGTTGTCGCTGCTCACTTTGCCAGGGGCATCGTGTTGGACAATACACTATGACTGGCTCCACTGTAAGTACTTAGGTATGGACCAGTACATTTTCGGTTCCGTCATGGCGGTCCTGGTGAACTATGTGATGCCACAGTCAGCGGAACAGAACCTGCAAACTGCATGGGCCTATCTCAGGCAGTTCTTCAAAGACAACCAAACCCCCACTCCTTTCAGGTATATGAACAGGCTGTCAATGTTCCTGCGTGCTGCAGGAAAGTTTCCGAAATTGAGAGGCAAGGGTTCTGAGATTCGACACTTCGGGAAGGCTTTGCTGTCGCTCTGGTCAAAGGAGATGAATGTGCATCTTTCTTTGCACAAAAAAATTTTGCTCATGTTGCAGCTGAACGTGGAACTTGAGGACACAATTACCGAGTTCAAGGAGGAGTTCAGTTTCCCCCCAGGCATCGCACAAAGATTTGAAGAGGCTTGCTCTCAGATGCTCTTGCTCCTGACCCAAATTGCAGAGCATTACTTACAGGAAGACATCAAATACTTTGACATTACGAGCAAGTGTCATATGGTACAAGAATTGGCCATTATGTCAAAATGCATTTCGCCTAGAGTTGTGTGGGTGTTCGCCGGAGAAGACCAGATGCAAAAGATGCAGTCCATAGCCCAAACCTGTACTCGGGGCAACAAAGTTCCCCAACAGTCTGTCAAGCTTTGCCGCCATTACCGTTTGGCTTTGCATTTCCTTTTTGAAGAGCAGTGTGTTGGGCTGTAACAACCTTTTGAGCATAGTTGATCCACAAAGGTGCGCCACCGGTATAGACGAAAAGGGGCTGCTGCGACGCAGACAGAGGATGACATCAACAAAAGCAGCAAGAAGGATTCGGGTATTGATATAATTAACCAATATTTAGTGCAAACTGACCTTGTCGACACATGTTCTGTGTATTCCCCTGCTCTTTTTCTGTCACCGCATATTCCTCATACTTTTGCAACACATGTCCTGGTATGGCTATTTTCAGAACCAAACCATGAGAGGCGTTTCGAGAGACCATGAGAGGCACGTTGTTTCCACCATGTTCTAGCTTTTCAATATATCAGATGTGTCTTCTAGAAGAGAACATTAGCATATGTCAAGCTTTTTGCAACAACAGGGGGGGTCGAAGTTTGGTCGAAGTTTGGTCGAAGTTTCAGTTTTGACTATTTTTAAGGAATATATATATTTCTTAAAAATATATATATTTCAATCTAACTATTTTCTAGGACTTCTCGTCAAATCTGTAGAAAATAGTTAGTCACCAAAAACAAGATATATATCTTATTTCATCAGACTATTTTCAAGGATTTTTTTTTGAAAATATATATATTTTTTGAAAAAAATTGACTATAATAGTTACTATTTTATATATATATTCTTTAAAAATAGTCAAATTCCTAGGATCGAGCCTAAAGCAAGGAAATAGGATAGATCAGTCTATTGGGAGTTTGGACGCCGCCGGGAATACGGAGAATGAACCCCCGCGAGCCCCCCCCTCCTTTTCTCTACCGCCCCTCTGATTAGGGTAACAGAGAAATGGTATTCGACACACTTGTGCGTCGGCGCCTTTCCCTCTGTTGTCCCTGTTCTAGTCTACTCTACCCGGGCGGTTTAAGACTAAAGTCCTGCTCCCTGGCTCCTAAGTAGTCAGTAACTAGAGTGCTAAGCGTTCAAACACGCACGGACACACACATGAACATACATCCCCTCCCTGCCCCCCTTGTGCTTTCTTCGTTTCTTGGGCTTTCTTTCAGGCTCGTTAGGTGGTTCTTAAGGCTCGTTTCCCTGCCCCAGTCAAGGGCTAAGTAGTCATTTTTCGCTACCCTTATCTTTCTCTCTTGACCTTTTTCTCTATGTTTCTTTCTCTCGCTTCTAAGGCTTTTTGGTTCCTATTCAGGTTTTGCCCCGTAATTTGCTGCTCGTGCGGCAGACCTGCACATCCCGGGAGCGCCGCCAAGCGGCTCCGTGTGTGTGTCACACTCTGTTTCTTAGAGTTCTAAGGGTTCTTAGTTTTGCAAAAGCAGGGGACCAGGCAGGATACATCGTCGCCTGGTCAACGAAGCTGGCGATGTATCCGAGGATATGGAAATGGGACGCCATGTCCACGTACCTGCTAAAATTTGAACTGTTGACCTCCTCCTTCGCTGTGGTTTGTTTGCATGGTGTTTAAGCCTTTTCTATGCACGGCGTGAATTCGATCGGCTACGTATTCAGTAACTAGTTTTCTGCAGTCACGCGTAAACCTTTGTTCAAACACCTTCAAGCACTCTGACTTTTCGCCTTTCGGTTCACTCTTTCCTTTCCTTGGTCTGCTAAGTATTCAGTAACTAGTTTTCTGCAGTCACGCGCGAACTCTTTTGTTAAAACACTTTCAAGTCACTGGACCAGCCGCCATTCCGTTCCTTCTTCCTTTTTCGTGTGGAACAGAGTTAACGGAAAACCCTATGACTACTAAGTGTGTCTCTCTCTCTCTCTCTATCTGTGTTCGACACTTCTTAGTGCTCAACGACTTACGTGAACAACTTCTCTACTCAAAAAACCACGACGCCGAGATCTCGTCCCGTTCCGCACCATGCCCGTCTCTTTGTCTGGTCCGCGCGCCGTCTCCGCGCCTCGACCGTGACGTCTCGCCGCTTCTCCCGTCGCTGGGGCTCGCCCGGTCCGACCCAGATGCGTCCAGATCCGGAGTCGCTGGCAGTCGGCAGTCGCTGGCGGAACTGGGCGACGGACGCGGGCGCGTGGGGCGGGTCACTTCGCACATCCGTAGCTTTCGGCTCACCTACCCTCCTGGCTTGAGTTGGCCTACTATCCACAGATCGCTCTGCATCTGCATCTGCTGGTGCATCTGCAGACTGGAGGCTAGATCTGCTGGGCCGGCTGGGTTCAGCGGGACTTCCTTCCTCGGATCGCTCTGCATCTGCATCTGCAGACAGGGGGCTAGATCTGCTGGGCCGGCTGGGTTCAGCGGGACTTCTTTCCTCAGATCGCTCTGCATCTGCATCTGCTGGTGCATCTGCAGACTG
>CAXAMN010022095.1:422238-438571 GCA_963970005.1 Durusdinium trenchii | reverse complement strand
GGCCGGCCGGGTTCAGCGGGACTTCTTTCCTCAGATCGCTCTGCATCCGCATCTGCTGGTGCATCTGCAGACTGGAGGCTAGATCTGCTCGCTTGGTTGCAATGATGAGTTTGAGGGTTGCCGGACTCCTGCGCATGAGCACGGCGGTCCTGCGCATTCTTCAAGCAAGCCACAAGATTTGCTTTGATTGGATCTTTATGGCTCAAAAGAAACGGACCCCAAAGACACTTTCCTCACACGAACCGGCTCAAGTCCCTCACTGACTGACTGGCGTCATCTGATGCGATCTAATCACGTCTTGCACGTCTTGCACCGAGAAACTCTATGGGTCCAATCCAGGCGAAGTTTGAGGGCTATTTAAATAGAGGACACATGCTCCAGCTTCCTCAAAGTGATCTTTTTGGAGTCCTTGATTGTGAAAAAGGCCTGCTTGTGACCTCAAACCAGGATATACCATGATAAGTACCAGGATATCGAGTTCGGTCACTTTGAAGAACCAGGCTTCTACTCCAAGACATTTCAAGCCAATGCCGGGCCGTGCGTCTGCCACCGCCGCAACTGGTCCTGGATGAGCTGAGCTTCTCCCGACCTCGAATTTCAGTCTGGAGTAGCGATGGCCTCCAATAGCGTCCTTGCTAGTAGAAATGCCCTTGTTACTAGTAGCTTCCTGTTCCCAGTAGTAATGCCAACCCAGTAGTGTTCTTGTTCCTAGTAGTAATGGCCTCCAACTTAAGAGCGATGGCCTCCTTGGAGGCCTCCAACCTACTGCGAGGCTCCAAATGAATTCTGAATTCTGAAGAATGGCACAGCTACACGCGTCCCTCACTACATTCACAGCCAAACACTACCCCAGGTAAGACACAGTGCACCCCAGCAAAATCAGCAAAGGACTTCTGTTGAATTTCTCGCCCTTGGCCAAGGGTTTGGCCAAGGATATTTGTATTTCGATGTATAGGCATTCTTTCAATCTGTCAATGCTGGTCAAACCAATAGCTTTTTGCGCGATGAAAGCCGCTACAATCTCAAAGATCACACGACTGGTCACACGACTGGTCACTAGAGTTCTTGTATCAATTCTTGTGTGATATCATATCATATCATTTGGGTCTATCCAATTACCTGTAACAGTGGATGATGGTTAGTAAAGGCATAGTGATAATTCTTTACGGCTCCTGTTACAGGTAAATAGGACAGACCCAACATACCGGATCATATTCAATTTCATATGTTTCCGAGAATCTCCGATCACCTTCCGTTTCACCGGAGAGACTCTCGTTCCACCAAACATGTCTGAGTCCACTGGGCGCCGGGCGCGCCCGGCCTGTTCCGGCCATCCAACTCCTCCCGCGCCGCACTGGCAGAGTCGGTGCCTTACAGTGCCACGTCCGGAGTCAGAAACAGCTGCTGCTTTGCGTGCCTTGCGTGCCTTGTGCGTTCACCAACAGAAGTCTTTGACAGGCCAATGTTCACCAACAACTTCTGTTTTGACTGTTACTCCACCTGGTAGGACAATGATCCACCACTGTCATTTGGTAGGTCAAATGAGTTATGACTGGACTTCCGAAAGCTATCAGGGTCCAGGCCTGACCAAGCTCCAAGTAAACTGCAGCTGGCCTGAAATTCCAAGCTTTCTCAACGACAGAAGCTCTGGTTGGATCTGCCGGAGGTCCGCTTGCTCCGAGGATGGAGAAGCCGCGTCGGTTTCGGCTGTCAAAGCAAAACAAGAATTCATTGCATCTACAGAAGCAATGGCCTCCACCCTACTATAGCAATGGCCTCCAACCTAGAAGCGATGGCCTCCAACCTATTCTGGAGCCCTTTTGGAGCAAAATCCAACAAAGAAGGCCCCAAAGCTCGACCTTGCTCGTACTGCTCATACGGCTTGCATGTTTTCGGGTGAAGAACGTGCTCAGCCAGTCGGGGGATTGTTGGGGCCTGGTCCTCGAAGAGGGCCACGCAAGCTTGAAAAGCGACCCTTCTGGACCTCAAACAGTAAGAATGCACAGGAAGAATCGATGGGTCCAATCATTCATGATCATGATATAGGGTCGAACCTTGGACCCTGTCACAGAAGTGATCATTTCTCATTATGTCTCTACAAAGTAAGAACCTCTATAGCATTGACGGCCCAAAAAAGAGGTGAAGTCAATGGTTCTTGGACCTGAGATTGGCACGGGCTTGGAGGGCTCATCGCCAAAGCAACCATGAAGACTTGGTACCACACCTCAACCAGCTGCCATGCTGGATCAAACAAGAACCTCTCGGTCCATCGACCCTTTGAACTCCGACTCGTCAGTGTCGCCCTTGGTTCTCGCCGAGTACTCGGAAAGGGCCGGCAGCAACAACAAAAATCAGCAAACATCCACAGATGGTCCAATGGATTCCGAAAAAAAAAGGCAGACCATCTGTAATTAGTTAATTTGGAATAATATATTGGACTCCACCTGGGTGTTTTTCGTGGAAACAAAACTACCACCTCAAGCTCCCAAGTTTCGACCAACCCCACTGTCCCCGTTCCTCCCGTCTCGCGTCGTTGGGTCACGGCGTCTCGCCTCTCGCGTCTCGCGTCTCGCGTCTCGCGCTCCGCGCTTGGTCGACGCTGCGGTCCCCCGGACCCAGGCGGCCAAGAGCAAACCAGCTGCATCGACCAGCGTGAACAGCGCTGACACCTGGGCGGAAGCAGTTCCCGCTCCACGTCGTTTCACGACGGACGACCGCGGAGGTCTTCGTGGCGATGGCAACGGCGAGCGCGCGCTTCGGAGGTCTTCGCCGTGGCGATGGTCGTTCATCGTTCGGAGAGTCCCGTGCAGTGCCAGGAACTCGCACCGGCTTAGCCGAGGAGGGCTTTGAGCCGAGAGCAGGTTCTTGGATCGAGGGTGAGCACTGGGTACCCGCACTGGATCTCCGATGCTCTCCAGCATCCGAGGGTGTCTGTCTGTCACTTGAGTGATGTGGCTTAAAGAAACAGCACAAAAGATAGCAAAAGGGAAGTGGAACATGTACTACCAAGGATCGACATAATAATATAGCTCAAATATGTTCAAATGTATTCTTCTGTTTTCTTCTGAACAATGGTTGCTGCCTATCATGTTGCACTATGTTGCACTCTGTAGCAAGCCGGGACAGGGAGCTACCCTCAAACTGCTGCGCCATTCCCCCAATGTCATGTCTCTCTAGGCTCTCACTTAGGATCCTGGGGCTTGGGCCGAGCTGCGCAGAATGCGGGACTGGAAGAACGCATGGTGATCATGTGTCGAAATCAAGTTCCGGAAACCGCATTTCTGTTCCGGACTGCCACCTGCGGAGCCACTTGCTTCATCCTATCCTCCCATCATCCAGAATTTCAGGACAGGGAGGGTGATGAAACGATTATGTACAGAAGCAAGGACGTTTTAGAACCTTGCAAGATGTTGAGACATCAAGGATCATCAAAGGCATCTGGCTCCTTTTGATCTACAACGTAGAGTCGTGACCGGTACGTGAACCGAAACCAAACGTTATTAACTGGATCTTCGGACTATGCCAAATGTCTGCCGTTTTATCCATAAATTTCAGCCAAGTTCGGCAGAACTTTGGCAGTCCGAAGATCCAGGTAGTATAGATGGTTGATGCCTCAATCAGTCAGCTGTGGAGCCAGCTCCGTGTGTGCATCTTCCTGGGGTCGTGGAAAAGATGAGAGAATAGAAACGAAGAGAAACTCTGAGAGCCCCTACCAAACGCACTCACCACACAAAGAAACCAAGCTTCAGAATGAAACACGCCTGGCTAGGCTAGGCCTTCTTCATCCCTTCTTTACTTCAAAAGCCACAAGAAGCGTGGCTTTTGTTCGACGAGAACATGTGAGAACTCAGTTTGCCACAGCTACTTGGCCAAGATCCGTAAAGTCCTCAAGGGCTCAACGGCGCCATTTGTGCAGCGGAGATCAGTAGAATCAGAATCTGAGCTCCAAACCACCTGTTCCGCCAGGTCTTCCTTCTGCTTCCGAGCCATTTGTGCCTGGCTCGGCGAGCGCTTATTGATGCTTATTATTAGGTCATATTTTGAGCCGCTCAACAGCCGGTTCGCACAAAGGGAAGTCAAAATGAAGGGACTGAAAGCATCCATCCTAGACTTGTTGCTTGCACACAAGACATCACAAAATCACCATGTCACCAGCAGTGTCAGCATGTTGGAACCATCATTCATGCTCTACACCTCAGAATCGCTGAGCCTTGTCCAGTTCTTCTAGTAGCGCCACAGGTTGGCTGCTTAAATGCCTCTTCACCTGAAACCACCAACAGGTCGGGAAAAGGACTACGTCTAAGCCGCTAGCCCAACTCAGCTGGCTTTTAACGTGCGTGCATGTAGCCGCATGCTATCAATGTATCATGACAATGCACACAAAGAAGACACCGTCGTGCGCTCATGAAACCTTCGATGCTTTGAGAACTGTGGGCTTGGCTTCTTTTTCGTCCGGCTCTGCCGGCTCTGCCCCTCCTTTCGTCCGGACACTCCGCCTGAAACCTTCCGGCGGGTCACCCGCCCCGGTGAGGGGGAGGGGCACCTCGTTGAAGGTCAACTCGCTGTCCCTGTGCCGCTGAGCTGTCCCGCTAGGCTTCTGAAGGATCGCTAGATCGCTTGGTGGTGAAGGGGAGGAGGAAAACCATGGAACAATCGGAAAGGCCCTTCAGAACGGATGAGCACGGATGTACTTAGGCTTCGAGACCTTAAGTAATATCAAGATAGATTCAATGGATCTAATAAAACTACAGGTTATAAAAAAGAACTCTTGCTATATAGGGTTTTGTGGGAACCCTGGCTGGCCTGATGGTTCTCTTCTGCGTTCGCCACCGAAAATAGAAGTGGTAGAGACCTGAAGAGCTGGACCGTGCACGCGGATAATGTCGATCCCGTGTGGTTGGAGAACTGCTGACTGCGACCTGCCCTCGCCTGCGGAAAAGGCACGAGCTGTGGCGTGAACCGCCTGGCAACACCCAATCGACGCAACAAGACTGAGTAGCTACTAAGCATCTACTAAGCTTAAGTAACGGCCGGTTCAACCTAGAAGTGCTTGCACAAGCATGACAATTTGGAGTGCATGACAGCCCTAGTCAAATAATGTCAAATAGAGACGTTGAATGACTTTGACCAGTGAAAGGATTCAATGATGACTTGCAAACATCAACTGCCGCCGCCGCTTGGCAAAAGCTGCAGGGGCATATACGCTATGATGGGGTCCCACATGAACGCATCTTTTGCATGATCATCTGCAAGCATCCATCATCTACTAATCTACTGGAGGATCCACATCCAGGATTCCAGGATCCCTTCCTCATGTATTTTCTGCTGAAAGCATGGCAGGCAAACCCCGAAACGATCTTCCAGGCTC
This sequence comes from Durusdinium trenchii, assembly GCA_963970005.1. Lineage (NCBI taxonomy): Eukaryota > Dinophyceae > Suessiales > Symbiodiniaceae > Durusdinium > Durusdinium trenchii. The sequence goes on along the minus strand of CAXAMN010022095.1, from coordinate 433,203 downwards.
TCCAAATGGCCAGCAGCCCACTGGTCCATCACAATCTTGGTGATGTTGATGCCGACGGCTGCAAGCGGAAAGTTCTGCTCGTCATCCTCCAGCGTGTCAGATACCATGAGATCAATCCACATAGAGCAACCATTCACATCCTTTCATTCATTACCATCGCTAGTAGGCTGGAGGCCATCGCTATCATTTATAGTGGGATACTTTCTGAGAGCCTGGTGATCGAGGCAAACACCTCTGAACCCGCCACTCAAGTTTTGAACAACAATCGAACATGAACCGATTCGGCGTGATTTCGGCACTGGTCTACCCAAAGGACTACCCAAAGGTTGTTGGTCTGGGAAGGGTTTCCAACTCAAATTTGCTTTCCTGCGTAGCGCAGACCGAAGCCATGCGAAGTCGGCTCGGAGGCCACTCCTGAGACAAGTGATAGGCAGACTTCAGGAGATCGAAGTAGTGAGCAAAAAAGAAGAACATCTGCAGCACCTGTCTGTCGGACAGTGGCGTCATGCGACAGCAGCGACAGCAAAGCCCGTCCATGCGACACCAGAAAGAAAATCCGTCGCACACATTCAATTGGTTTGTACTTGCCCTCAATTACAAAACAAACAGAAGGATTACATGGGATTACAATATAGGATGACCAAGCAAGCAGTTTTGAGATTCTTCCACATTCGTCCATCTTACTGCCAGCGGCGCGGAGTGATCATGAAAACACACGACAACACTCATTCCTCCTCCGCGTCTACATGCTGTACTCTAAGAAACATCACGAAGGTCTTTTCATAGGTCTCCAGCTCACTGCTCCCGCTCCCCGAAGGGCTTCGTTTCGCGCCGATCGGGTGACCCGCACGTTGAGCAGTCCGGCAGAACGATTCAGGTCCGTCAAGGGGTCGTTGCCTTGGAAGCCCAAGACCTGAGCGGACCAGACGAGTCCGGGGTCCCGACCCGGGTTGGAAGGACGAGAAGGAGACGTTCAGTCGGAAGGGCACCCAAAGCCCACCGACAACAGAAAGCCCAACCAATTTGCTACAGTCATATTTTGCTGCTGTTAAATGTGGCTTTCAGAGAGGTCCTTGTTCATCCGTGTTTTCTCGTGTTTTCTGTCTTTTGGCCCGGCCTCCCAGTGGCTGCCAGTCCGTGGACAAACCTTGCACCTCGCCAGCTTGCAGTAAATGGTCCGCAGCATGCGGTGATGCATGGTGTCATTGAAATCGAACCTGGGTCGGCGCGAGTGAATGTTGGACCTGGTCGGATGGATACCATTCACCATCATCCACCTCATTCTACCTAGATTCCAGGGATGGGAAAGGCCCAGGACCTCCATTTGCTAGGTCATTTGTGAGCTGTAGGACGCTGTAGGCCATACAGTGTCGAGCCATACCAACATGGATGAAAAGGAAAGAAGCAAAACCAACAGAAACATATTCCTCAGATAATTCATTCATGTGATCTCATGTCCAAACTTAATGAATTTGGAAATAACTGATTCACATTCAAAAACCATCTATAGTCACCTAGTCCACCCATGTCAACCAAAAACCTCTCAAGGCCTGGTGCACCCGGTGCGCTCCGAGACCCCAGCTTGGTGCCTTTCACGCGCAGGAGGAGGTCCTGCAGTGTGGCGAGTCTCAGCTCCCCTGAAATCCGGTTGAAGGACCTAGTAGGCCTCCAAGCTAGTAGCGATGGCCTTCAACCTATAGATGTTTAGGTCACTTATTAAGGTCCTATAAGGTCACTTGACCTGGAAAGTTTTGAGCCCCTCTGTTGATCCAAACCGAGGATGTGAAACATGCATCATCTATGTGTACAGGTGTGTGAGGACCATCGGACTGATCCGACTCTGCTTTGGGCGTCGCTTCGAAGCTTCGCGGTTCCGCGTCGTCCTTGCCCATCCTCTCCTCGCCAGAACCTGCACCGACCGCGGCACCGCGGCACCACACTCCGCAAAGAGTGGGACATCACACCTCACTGCTGTGAACATCAGAATCCCCTTCAAGCGCGTCGACGGACGAAGGACTTTTAAACAACACGTTCACCGATGTGCCAGCGGGGGGTCCGTTCCGGAGCCGATGTGCCCGAAGGTGCCCGTCGATGCGACGATGAACAAGGGGCAATACCAAACATGATACATAGAACATCTTCAATGCGAGTACCTATAAGGGTGAGTACCAAATGCTGGGGAACATGTTCTAACATCGCAAGTTGCAGATGCTGGCCTTGATCTTCACCAGTCTTGCCGGTGCCAAATTCCTGGTAGAGTTGGATGCATCTACATCTACTCGACCGCTAAAAACAACATCGCATCAGGTTGGCCTGCCAAAGCCAGCCATGGACCTCAAAGCATGTGGGGCATGTCTCAGGTTGAAAGAGCAAAAGGGACAGGCTGATTGTGTCCAACCTCCAGGTTTGATTTGGTTTGATGGTATCCATGTTTGAGCCACAGCCTCCTTGTAGGACACTGGCTGGCCGAGCACCTCATCGGTTTGATCAAAGCGCGTCGCAGCAAGCGTCAAAGACGTTGGAGATTCCGGCATCTTGTTTTGGCGCGACCTTGCCCTTTGCTTCCCTTGCCTGCAGCAAAGCAAAGTCAAGATCTGCTTTGGTTTTGACCGCAAACGTTGCCAAAGGATGCCAAAGGTATGTCAAAAACATCAGCAAAAACTGGCCTGCTTAGCAAGTTCTTCTGTCCTCCTTCCGATTTCTTCCCATTCATCCTCCATCTCAACTTCTGCACCTCAAACGTGCAAGGTGTGACGACTCAGTGTAAGGTGTGACGCATTTTGCATGAGGCTGACCAGCCGTAACATGTCTATCCCAAAATACAGGTCCTCAATTCACCAGTTGGAAGATGTTGGTTCAGAACGTGGAAAAGAAAGAAACCAGGAGTCACAAAGGGGTGGTGTTTAGTCCCTAAGTGAGTGGATCATGGGCACCCCTATCCTCCAATTGGCACCCCTTTGTGACTCCTGGTATATATTATATATACCCTCTCAAAGAAAGCGAGAGGAGCAACACACCACACTTTTTTTCAGCTCCTGGCCCCAAATCAGTTTAGCTGGCGACGGCTCGGCGACGTGGTGCTCAATGCAGCCAATGCTCTGTCAGTGGCTGTACCAGCAGCACTGCCAGCAGCACTGCCAGCGGCCTAAGCATGAAAATCATGGGATCTGAGAGGTGGCAGTGGGTCGAAGCTGCTGTTTGACCCCTGAAATGAACATACATGAACTATCCAAATCCCATCAAATCAGCGAATCTCAACATATATGTCAACCTTCCATCACCTTCCAATCCCAGACACTCCATGGGACTGCCATATATATGCCTGCACTGACCCCCCAAAACCACCCCATCTGATCGGCATATACGGCAGTCCCATTAGTCGTGTCTGGGAGTCGTTTGGTGGAGCTTTGGTCTTTTCCGACGGCCGCCGGGCCGGACCTCTCCGCGAGACCTCTCCGTCCTCGACGGACGGACCGTGTGTTCCCGGTCGGGAGACGGACCGTGGTTCAGCCCGTCCATCGGTCGAGCATGTCCCAAGACGCTCGAGAATACGCTCGGACATGCGGCAGGGCGACGCGAACGGTATAGCAGGCTGCAGAGAATACCCACAGAACCACAGAGGGGCTACCGCTCGGAGCGATAGGGGAAAGAGTCTTTTGAAAGGGGGGAGAGATGTGAAGCGATGTGAAGCGATGTGAAGCACTGAACAAGAATCTTTCTGAATCTTTCTGGGAACTCCATCACTCAAGCTGCAGATTCCGGCAGTTGAATGTTTGGCCGATGAGGTTACTTTGTGGGGGCTTCTGACTCGTCTTCTTCTTCTCCCTTCTTCTAGCGTAGCAATGCAGGCAAATATGCAGGGCCCGCCTCCCCTTTAAAATGCCGTCTGCTGATGCTGGACACACACAGCTGAGTCTGGGACATGCAGTCCCTTCAAAGACTTCAATGTGGACTTCGGCACACCCTCCGAATCCTGGAATGGACTCCATGATTGATGGGGAAAGTCCGCACTCCAGCTCCGGATGAGAGTCCCGACTTCATATACTCTATAATCCGAAGGTTGAGACTTAACATGAATTGAGATGAGACTCAACTTGAAAACAAACAGCTCATGTCTTTTAGCTCGCTCCGTCGCTCCTCAGAGGTAGGTTTCCGTGCTTTCAGAGCCTCCAGGTGCAGGGAGTTTGGAAGATCTTCGAAAGACTTGAACATATTTGTTTGCTAGAATTCATCGAATCAGTTGCTTCGTTTAAAATAGTATTTGATGTTTTTGTTGGTTTTTGTTTTTGGGGCATTGAGCATTCAAGCATTTCCTGTCCACTGAGTCATCGCGTGAAGCAAAGCCCAAGTCATGGTGCCTCTTCCACGAGATCATCTCGTGCCACCATTCTGTGTGCCCGCGTGGGAGAAGCTGGTGCCTCAGCTTCTACAAGATCCAACTGGAAAGTTCTCAGGGGGAGAAACTGAGAAACCTCTGAAACGGCCATAGCTCACACCTGATTCATCAATCATGGAGGTATATGGTCCATATGGTTGTGTTATTTGATTTGTTCATTTCAATCCAGGATTGGCGCCTGTGGTTTTCATTCGCTCTCCCTTTGCTTGCGCCCTTTGCTCCGGAACCTCCCCAGGTCCCCCAGGTCCTCTCGGTCCCCGTCTCGGTGCCCCACCGCCACGCCCTTCAGGGCCGTGAGACGGCCCGTTCGCGGTTCCGAAGACGGCTTCCGCTCGGAGACCTCGAAGACTGATAGGCGAGGTGTGTTTTTGGGGCGGAAACCGGGTTTCGGTTCCACACCAGGCGTTGCGTCTTTGGGTTTGTTGTTTTTGGGGGGGGTTGTTCCCTGCTTTTTGGTGAACGGCACAGACCAAGACCTGTAAGTTGGTCTAGTTGACCAACCTCTAATCAAGAAGGATCCAAAAGGGATCGAATATCCTATCCAAGCGTAGCTTCTATTCAGTAGGGAGCGCCTACTGAGAGGCTTCGAAGTTGGGCCCTGGTCTCGTGGTCAAAAACAAGCCTTGGTTGAACGCTTCAGGCGGCAAATGACTTTCTGTGGGTGCCCTAGCCAGGAGTGCATAAGACTAATAGCATAAGACTGACTGTCAGAAAGACTGTCTTTGACCATATTCAATGAAAGGAAAAGTACCAAAATCATCCAGCATCCATCTCTTTGACCAAAGTGGTCTGGCCATCGAAGGTTTTGCAGTATCGAGAAAGCCCTTGAAGCCAAGAACTATCAGCTACCAAGACCTCAGTCCCCTGCCTTCACTCTTCACGTGAGGCCAAATCTTTGCGTCATCTGCGAACCGCTGCGACTTCGTCGAACGGGTCCCAGAAAACAAAGTCCAACGAAGACTTAAACCCCTAAGCTCATGCTCACCCGCGCCGTTCGCATGCTGCGGGACGCACCGTCCAGTTCCAAGAGCTGCTGATGGCGTTCACCCGGCTTCATGACGTCCTAAGAATACCCAGAACCGTTCTGAAATGTTCTGAAGAAAAAAAAAAGAAAACATAGAAAAACACACCTGCCTTTTTACTGGACACCTTGCATCACACCAAGCCCGCGAACTGCTGTTATCATTTTGAGTGTGGTCCAAAACATGCGAGTCGTCCTCTCCCCCCGTGTTTCCAAGCATCACATGCATGCGGTAGACATGCATATTTCATCATATTTCGATTCAAGCCAGGCATCTTTCAAACCTCTACCCAGTTGCTCGTGTCCTGGTAGCCGCCCCGTACATTGTTGCAGCCAATCGGGATCTCGGAAAACAGAGACGTGGAGTTTCAACGCAGCCCTTGCTTCCACTGGGACTTCCACTGCCTCACGCGCCGCGTTCTTCCACTTGGCAAATCTCTTTGATTCGCTTCATCGACCGTGAACGATTTAAATCCGCCACATCAGCCGCATAGGTTCCGGAAGTTTGGGGGGCCCTCCTCCTCTCCTTTGGTCATGAAGTTCTTCGAGTTGGCCAGCGTGCGGTGCAAGTTCGTATTGACCGTGTCATGATACCGGGCACCGGGCAGGAAGTGCCAGAACGATCGAGTAGCTCGTGTGGGCACTTCTTCGGTACGTGCGGATGGAGTAGGACGTACCGGTATGGATTTGCTCACAGGCGCTGATGAGGGCGACACAGGTGCCGGTTTGGTCGTCGCTCGAGACGTGGAAGCCGGCGACATCTCATGTGGAGCTGCCACAGCCGCCGAGTCCGTTGCATCATCATCATCGGCCAGATCCGAGAGTCCGTCGGCCGTAGAGTCTAAGCCAAAGAGGCGAGCAATCTTCAACAAGTTCCAGGTCAAATGCCGTTCCTCCTTGTCTGCAATGTGCTGGAGCTCTCGTTCTCCACTCGGGTTCCCAGTTTTCTCCCTGACCTCCTGCAACACGTGATCTTTTGAAACAAAGGACCTTTTATGTACCATATATGCATGCAGACTGTCTAGAGATAAAAAACTGCATTTATATAATCAAAGAACTCAAACATGCTCAACATTCTTCAATATATATTTCAATACATGTCTTCCACTTCTCACATCCTCTCTCCTTCAACGCCTTCTTGAGCGCATTGCGGTCTGTGTTCCGACCAAAAGCCCTGCGTTGCGGTCGTTCGTGTGAGGTCTCGCGGCTGTCGACGGCGCCCCCTGGGCTGTCCACCTCGTCTTCCTCTTCCAACACTTCCGCCGATCCAGTCACCTGGCCGCCGGCCTCTGCCTCCTCCGGGAACGAAAACGCCGTGAACGAACTCCGGGTGGGCCGTGAAGTCACAGCCACTTGTCGTGGGATCTCTGTAGTCACAAATGACCACGACTACAACAATCCGCCGGCCTGCCGGCGTGTTTTGTGGATTGTTTTGGTTAGTATTGCTTGTGTTGGCTTCAATCTACGGTTTGTCTCTCCGCGCGGATTTTTCGACAGCCTGACGCCCCCCCCCACTGTAGGTAGTGGTGGTGGTAGTAGTAGTAGTAGCAGCAGTAGTAGTAGGTAGTAGGTAGTAGGTAGTAGGTGGTACGTAGTAGGTAGTAGGTAGTAGGTCGCTGGATCAGAATAGACAACCATTGGACTGAGACATGTCGATCGCTGGATCAGAATAGACAACCTCTGATTCGGATTCGTTCCATTTCATTGTAAAAAGACTTCGCTTGAAATCAACAGCAACAAACTCTCCCAGCAAAATGTGCAACTCCAATGCACCCACAAGTCTGATTGAGCAGGGTATTGTTGTTCGATGTCATTCTGGGTCTTTCATTTCAAACGGTTTGGAGAAAAAACGACAAATCATGCCAGATCTAGAAATTCTTCGGTCGCTTTGAAGCCTTCTGTGTGAAAAAGAATATCTGGTGCGTGTCGCAATCCCTCGAGACGGTCGAAAAAAGATCTGAAAAGGAAAACATGCACACGGCCAAGTAGTTTGGAAGAAGAATCGTTTTCAAGGTCATGTTTTGTGGATAGTCTTGGTTCGCATTGCTTGTGTTGGTTTCACTTGGTTCCTCTTAGGTGATTCGACTGAGACATGCCGGTTCGGATCGCTGGATCAGAATAGACAACCTCTGATTCGGATTCGTTCCATTTCATGGTCAAACAACCTTGAAATAGACATCAACAAACTCACCCAGCCAAATGTGCACCTCCAATGCACCAACAAGTATGATTGAGCAGGGTATTGTCTCATTAAGCTGCCTGCCAATGCGGGCTCGAGCTGGTGGCCGGCGGCATGCCGAAGGCTGTAAATACCGCAGCAAAGGTCAATCATTGAAAAACAAAAACATGACATGGCAAAAAGAAAGCTCTACATCACTAGCTACATCCTATACTAAAATACAGGATGATGTGACCGTGCCAAACCATGGTGTCAGATTCTGAATCCGCCCCTCGGTTGTGGCTCGTTCGCTCTGAACTGTCCTCGGTGTCTTGAAGCCCGTGGCTCGCTGTCTCTACGCTCGTGGTCGGTTTCCGTCTGATCCGGCTCTCCTCCAACAAGCACCGGACATAGAAAGATAGACGTCATAAGCCGATGCGAGCTAGCGCGACTACTTCGGGGATGTTCTGTCCAAGCCACAACTCGTGGACAGAGCAGTGGAGGTCATCCAATGGATCAAACAAACAAACTTAAAGGATCCTATAATATTAATGCATGCATTATCAGATGCATCAACGAGTAGTATAGCACGTCTGTCAATCCCTTTAATCATCCCTATTAGTCGTTTTTGGTTCAGCCTCATGCTCCTTCCGACACGGCTCCGGCGCTCCTGCAACGCCTTCAGTCTTTCTGCCCGGCGGTTCGTCTTGACGACGGGCTCCGGCTCCTCCTCCGATGCGTCGGTCGCGCCGTCGCCCGACACTGCCGCATCCCCTTCCGCGGAAGAAACGGCCGCCTCCGCCTCGGGGCAACTGGAAGGTTTCAGCGGTGACCAGAGCTTTCTGATCTTTCCTTAATTTTCTATCGCAGTCTTGCAATATTGCAGTTTCTTCATCTGTCTCTCTCCGTGTCCACATGGATTCTTAGGTTCCGCACCTCATCATCTTGCTTCACAGCTCCCGGCTTCGGCTTCCTTCGGGCCCTCGCCTTGGCCTTCGCCCGGCGTTTCTTGCGACGCGGCGCGGCCACGTCACCCGCCCCGTCGGCCGCCGGGGCGGCCGCTTCGGCGGCCGTGGCGGCCGGTTCCACGTCCGCTTCCGCTTCCTCTGAGCTGGAACTGGCACTGGAGGAACTGGAGCTGCTCATCACTGGAACGGGCACTCCAGGTGTCTGCGCCATGGAGAAGAAATTTGAGAGTCAGTGTGGGCCTTTTAAAAGAAAAACTGGATCATGGCTAATCCGGGTGGTGGGGTCCAGAACCTTAGTGCCATCTTGTACGTCATTATACCTTGCAAATTTATGCCAATGTTCTGTATTCAGGCTTGATTGTTGGGTTTGTGCATGGTCAGCTTGAGCCCAAAGACAGGTAGGGTCCAGCCTGCACTTCTCCACGTTGTCAAGCTTCCAAAACCACTTATAACCAGCGTTCGTATACGCACGTCCGCAACCGCACGTCTCGCCACGCCGTCGCACGTCGCCACCGCACGGATCCTGCTTCGACCCCTTCCCGGTTCCGCCTCAACGAGGCCTTCCACCTCGAGCTCCACCTCGATCTCGACCTCCGTCCTGGGTCGAAAGCGGCCAGGTCCGTCGACCGATCCTTCCCCGTGCGGTCGAAGAAGCCCCGGCGCCGGCGGATCTCGCCCGTGCCCGGCGTGGATCAGATCCGTTCAACTCGATGACCCTGGGCCGACCACCCATGATTCCGATCTGGGAATGGGATCTGGGATGATCTGGGTGAACTCTATTCGATCCAGTCTATATATTATCGTTTCTCTTCCGTTTCACCACCCAAAAAACCGTCCGAACCAGCCCTGTCTGTCAAACGAAGGCCACATACGCACACCAACTGACCTGCCCGCCCGACGGGTGTTCACCCCCTGGCCTGGGCGAACGCGGTGGGATGGAAAAGTGCTGAACTTCGACCTCTTCTTCAGAGGTCTCACCCTCAGAGCTCTCCACCTGAGACGTTTTCCCCCAGCATGGCGTGATTGAGTTGCGGATAGTTGCGGGATCTTGCGAGACCGGTCATTTTGTGCCATGAAAAGACGTGAGAAGGCGCAATGAAACCCATGGAAAAAAAACAACTCAATATAGAAAACTGTCCAGATGTTAGCTGGGTCATGTACCTTACAGTTGGTCGATCTAGCAAATGATGTCATATAGATTCCTGCACCATGCACAACCAACAACTCATACCGCATAATGCCGCATTGCTGTGCAGCGTCGTCGAAAGGTCTGTCGACCCAGCATGCTCCTGCTTCCCTCAACCGAAGCCTTCATGCTGTTCCTCTCCCTCAAAATCATAAACCCTACGAAGTCTGTTGGACTTCATTTTCCTGGAGTTGCTCATACAAGGCTTTCAGCACCAGGTTTGACTGCGTCAGTCAGCCTTAGACCGGGGAAAAAACAACGCGTCGTTCCCTGCAGCTTCGGCGCAGCGGGAAGGCACTCCTTCTTGGCCGAAGGAGCGCTCCGTTCAGGGCTCCGTTCAGCGCTCCTGGTGGGCGGTTCCGCAGCTCCTGGCAGTGCCACGATTTGGGACAGCTTGGCATCTTCACATCTTCATCTCTCCATCTCTCCAGTTCAGATTCATCCTTCATGTCCCCCCAAAAGGGCCAAAAAGGAGATCCATGGAGATCCCACGTTCGGTCGCACCCCTTGACGCTCGACTCGCGGCTGCCCAAACCGACCGCGGATCGAGAGCATCGATCTCGGATCGAACAGAGCGAGCCTCGAAATGGAAGAGAGATATAGGTGGACGAGATCTTTGTGCCGAGCCCGCAAAAAGGGAGGGGGGTTTAAATGGGTACATGATGTCAGTCCTCCAGAGCTTGTGCCGCTGCCTTCGCCGAAGGTTCGTGTGGGTCACAAGTTTCTGCCGTAGAGTGCCATGTTATTTGATGTTATTTTGGCCCCCTGCCAAACGTGCAACCGTCTTACAGGTTCTAATCGTTTTGAGGTTTGGTGAACGGCATGAAAAACAGCAGGTCTGCTGGGATTGCACCGGGATTCCTGCTTGGTCTCACCATCGCCGGCGTTACGGCGGCTTTTCCAAGCGAAGGACCCGCCACGACGGTCCAAGCATAGCAGATCTGACGTGGAACAAACCGGTCGTGACACACAAGTTAGACACCCCTCGGCTCTATCATACACACATGTTTCCATCATTTCAATTTCCACACCCCTCGGCTCTAATGGCTCTGTTCCACCAGCTGAAATTTCCTTTCCATGGAAAGAGCATGGAGTGTCTGTAGCGTCAAGTGAGTTGGGGGTCTGCAGACCCGAACGTGTGATGAAAGGTTTTGACACCGGAAGGAGTGATCATTTTGACTATAATTCTTAGGGTTCAAGCACACTTTTCCGCAAGCTGGTGAAGGCGTTTCCTAA
>CAXAMN010022095.1:381572-422228 GCA_963970005.1 Durusdinium trenchii | reverse complement strand
TCAAAAACATCCGTGCCCCATGCAGGCACTGTTTATTTACCTTTTGTCAGTGTTTTCTGGCCCAATGCAGGCGCAGAGAAGAAGAAAACAAGAGCATCAGGACACCTTTCCACGGTCCCCCTTGGCGGCGTCTTGACAACGTGGATCCCAGGCACGAATGAGATGTTTGGCTCTGGAAGCACTATATCTGGGATTTTCGACAGGCCATCAGCAATGTAAACTCTGGCCACCCGGTGACTGGACCAGCGGCCCTTCAACAAAGCAAGTTCCATCGAACCTGTACTCTGGAGGAGCCATGTGGCCCCTCCGCGCCTCAAGCTATAAGGGCGGAAGCCCAGCGAGGTGATTTTGAAGCGATGTAAGTACGAGTCAAAGTGCGTTCTGAATGCCTGTGGGGAATATGACCACAACTTTGCTTGGGAAACTCCATTGCTGTCCATCACATCTTTGACGGTCTGCGCCACAAGAAGAGTGAACTCGTTGTCCGTCGTGACCATTTCATCAGCGGCGTTGCGCTGACCGGTCTTGGTATGCTTCAATGAGATCACTAGCTGCCGCGAGTTGACGAGGATGTCTGAAGCACGAACGTTCAAAAGTTCGCCTGTTCTCAACAATGTGAAAAATCCCAAGCACAACAGGCAACAGAAGAACAAATCATCATGGCAAAGTGCATAGTAGGCCATGGAAAGAACAATGTCTCTCGTGAGAGGTGGCGCACGAGCTGGCCACTCAACCTTGCGCCAGGTAGCGAAAAGTCGCCACGCGCTGGGAATCCTACGCTTTGTAAGTGGTTCGAAGAAGTGCAAACCCGACAAGGCATTGCCAACTGTGTAAAGCGACTCCCCATCTTCCCAACAAAGCTCAACCCATTCGGCGACAGCTGAATCCAACTCGGCTTCATTGCGGATGTGTTCAATGAACGGCAACAAGAGACTCAGCGCCCATACATATGCTGCACGAGTCTTTAAGCTAATTCCAGCATCTCTCAAACTCAACCCCCGGCGTTCGCGTCGGCGTTCTCGCCGGGTACGCCGATGAACTACTTTAGCGGCGACTCTCACCATCGGTGGGGTTCTCGCTACTCTCAACGTGTGCAAGAACTAAGTAGATTCCATAGAGAAACAGGTGGGCGTTGAGAACTTTAAGGAGTCGATTGAGCATTCGGCTGCTAGACCTACCCTTTGAGATGACACTGATGGAGACGTAAGAGTCACTTAAGTGAAAGATGCGGCGATGCATCCATCGTTCGGAACGAATGCCTCTCAACACACTGAGGAGAATGGCTTTCAACTCGAGCTGATTAATATGTTGCGGTTGCGGCCACACAACATGAAAGCCTTTCTGCCAGTGCCACCACTGGGCACAAATGGATTGCCGTGGAAACGCACGCGGGTTGACCAGGTCGCCACTAACTATTCGAACGTCGCTTCCCGTGAAATTTGTTCGACTTAACAGCAACCGATTAAGGTCTTCAACCTGGAAAGGACCTTGACTCCTCGCAACTTGTTGACATCCGTACTGTAGCTTAAGTGCAAGAGGAGCTTGAAGTCTAAAGCTAGCTCTAAACCCTGGTGCAATGCCCATCCTCTGACATAAATGCCTGTAATCAACTTTTGGAAGGAAGTCCTTGCACAGTGCGCTTCCAAAAATAACAAACGAAAAGATGCTGAAAGCATCACCCAGGAGTGAGCACTTTTCACGTTCGAAACCAGGTCGGTCTGTCTTGATCTTGCTAGCAGCCCACGCAACCTCACAATGTTGATGACCATACCCCATCAAAACACACCTCTCGTCGCTATTGATTAGTCGCCATTTGTCATTTTTCCAAACAAGGAATTCTTCTCGAAATTGGTAAGGAGGGTAAATATACCCACTGAGGGCCCATCGTGCTTGGCAGTCCTGATCGGCTCTGTGCAACCCGGCAGGTTTGACAGGGGGGTTTTCCTTCCAGACTGCTCGCATACATGTGGGGAAAGCTCCCGCTTGGAATTGCCCTGGCCAAGAGTAACCTGGGGTAAGCCACTGACCAACTTCGGGATAAGGACAAGGTGCCGAAATGGTGGTCCATCTACGATCCGGAACAAAGTCAAGTCCCTCTAAACAACCCTCAACAACCTCTGTAGTCCAACACAACCGTGGGCGACGAAGGGGGACTGAGTCAACTGAATCCACAAAGTAAGGCTGACATTGCATCCACTCCGATATCTCCTGAGAGGCACTCTCATCCATCGATGCGACATTCTCTGCCACCACTTTGACTTTCACGCGAGCCGGGAACTCTTCTGCAACTAGATTCCATATCCTGATGAATTCAAAGAAAAGCCCGCTTTCACTGCCTTGCAAGTTCATGCGTCCGGCCCGGGCCGAACTTAGATCTCGACACGGAAAGCCTCCCCAAATGTGGACTTCGTCTACGGTGTAGAAGTCACGGGCCCATTCTTGCACATCACTTCTTGCGATAGCCCGAACATCCCTCAGGATCTTGGCACTTGGCCACCTTCGACTCACCACTCTGTTTGCTGGCGCATGGATGTCGACTGCAATGCAACCCCTCGGTATGATGTCTAAGATGTCGTAGATGCGAAAGGTGCCCCCAATCCCAGAAAAGAGTCCAACCACAAGGATGGGACTCGTTCCCAGGGTTCGTGAAGAAATCCTACTGGACATCACGAAGTCCATCCCTTCTGGGGTCAACTCTGAGGCATAGCCCACAGCACCCCCTCTCTCAGAGGCATCACTGCACCAAATCTTCTTGTCAATGTCTGCATTTAGACAGGTGTGAAGTAGGGGGATCGCTCCCATCACAAGGAAGAACTCTCTCTTGGTCTGAAGGGCTAACGTGTTATCAGTTCCTTCTTTGTTGATAAAGTTCCAACATTTGTCGAGGAAACTCATACCAGGACGCCTGAACTGAATCACGTGAACCCATCGACCAGCAACTACCTGAACTGTCTTCTTTTTGAGGGGTTTTTGCGCAAGAAGCCAAAGGGAGGATTGAACCAGTTTGCAAAATCTCTTCGGCGACCCTCCCAGAACTCCTAGGTCTCCATGCAAAAGGGCTCCTAACTCCTCAGCTTCATTGGTATTGGACACCCGCTTCTTCTCAGCTGAAAGGATGCCATGGGATTTCCAAGTTGCTTCCACTGTTTCATGGAGTTGGTCACCAATCGACGAACTCTCACCTTGGATTCTTTTGTCACCCCCCATAAAATTGTCAAGGTACACTTGCCAGAAAGACCGCCCTTCAGCACAACAACGGCGGGCTGCCTGAAGCAAGGACTGAGGCACAGGTTGTCCTCTGCGGACCTGGTTGCATTGAGCTAAACCCGCTCTCCATAACACCGTCTCACTAACCTCCTGCATGAGTGAGACTGATGAATGAAATCCCATGGGGAGGACCCGACATGAGAGAAAGTAAGAGCAGGAAGGATCCAAACCTAGTGCCTCACCTCGTCGACAAACGTCAAAGCATAGAAAGGGCATCCAACACTCTGGAAGTTCAAAAAGGTAGAAAGCTGAGGAAATGTCAGATTGGTAGAACCGAAAGCATTCATCCGTCTCCAATACTGCGGCTTGCCAACTTGTGATGGCTGGAAGCCCTTCTACTGCTCCTCTTATTTGTGTCAACACGCTGTTCGAAGGTTTGAGGTTCATTATCACTCTCAAGGTGTGTCGGCCGTCCGGAAGTGTTGCAGGTTTCTTCACTCCAAACAGTCCGTTTAGAACTGGTACGCCCCTAACCGAAATGACCTCTGAAGCCTTGACCCAGCCGCAAACTCCTCTCCTAACCAACTCATCGCAAATCTTGTCTTGTTCCCCTTTAGCAAAATGAACGGAAGCAGGTACTTTTGGTCGTGGTTGATCAAAATCAGCTTTCAACAGCTTATGGGGTGAACTCAAAACCTCCTGTGTTGCAACCGACACCAAATCCATCAACTTGATCGAACCGCCATGCCCCATTGGAGGCAGGGCTGGTAGGATCTGTTCAAGGGTTAACAACTCACACGTTCCTGTTTCTTCACCTGTATAATCTAGTTTAGCAGCAGCCAACTCCTGTCCCACTTTTTCAAACGGTGACACGGCTTCTTCGCTGCAGGCCAAAAGTCTTTCGACAGCCCGCATGCCAGCCTCTGCACCTCTTCGTTCCAGCGCTGTCCACTTGCCCGGCGCCAGCGGCCGAGCTGGGCCAGCCAGGCCGCTACAGGCGTGGAGCGCCAGGAAAAGCCAAGCCTTTCGGGCCCACCTTGCGGAGAAATCCTCACTGGCCACCTCCAAAAGCGTTCAGCGGCCAAGCTCTAAAAACACATCCTCTAGATCTCCTCGCCTCATTGGGAATGAGACAGCTCTCACAGGCTTCTCATGACCAGCTGCGGATGACTCAAAAAGGACTGTAGCAAGCCACCGCCACGGGCCACGCTCTCCTCTCAACATGCATTGCACAACCATCCACGCCAGGAGTGTTCCAGCGTTCTTGAGATTTGTAACACTGCCACCAATCCTCTCGCAGATGTGTTGACCTGAGTGAAACTCATCTACCCTCTCGGTAGCCTCAAGCTCAGCCTCTAAGCTCGTGGTGCCTTCAAAGTCAATGCTTATGCGCGACTGAGCCCTCTCCTCAACAACACTCCTCTCTTCAAAGCTAGGCGCCTTGCCCCCCATCTCCCCTAGGGGACTTACAGTCGCCCTCAACCTCTTCAATCCTTCTCCTTCTCTTTGTCCTGAGACTCCTTCCACTTGTTCTTTCCTTTTCCTTCCTTGTCCTGCCATGGCGTCCTCTCCTTGTATTTGGATCCTTTCTTTCCTTTGCCTTTGCTCTTCTCTCCTTGCCAACTTCCTCCTCCTTTGTAACTGTTGGACCAACCTTTGTGCCAGCCCTTTTGTGGATACCAGGCGTCTGGCGTCTCGACCTTGAAGCTCGCCTTGGCATGCTTTCGCGCCTCGAGCAACACTGCTGCCGACGTTGCATTGGCCTCCTCGCCTTGTGCCACCTCTAAATACTTGGCCTGGGACCAAGATTGATCCAGAAGGGCTTGATGCGCTGCTAGGAAGTGTCCCGACAGGAGGTCCGCCGTGCGAGCTATGTTTCCTGATCGTAGTGTGTCGATGGCCTGCGCCATCAACCACAAGTCGCGCATGGCCGCCTTTTGGTGCGAGTGCTGAGGACGAATGTGGAGTTGATAGTATGTGCATATCTTCACCCCATCTGTTATCGAACTGCTGGCTCCTCGGTTCACTTCGACCAATGAACTCTGGTCCAAAGCCTCCTGGGCTTTCTGTACGAGGATGCGGAGCACCGATCCGGGGCTGGCTTTTGAGCGGCGGCGTAACGGCGCTTCGAAGTCTTCGCCGTTGTCGGACTCCCCATAGCTGGAGCTGCTTTCCGAGCTGCCGTCGCTGTCTGGGGAGCTGACTATGACCCCGTTGACTAGCCTTCTCTTCTTTCTCTCCTTTTTGTCTCGCCCCTTTTTCTTCTTCTTCTTCTTCTTCTTTCTGGAGCGCCCTCTCTTCTCCTCGTCTTTCGAACCATCTCTGCGGTCTCGCCCCCGGTCTCGACGATCTCCTGAGGCCAGGTTCAACAAGGTCAGAAGCTCTTCCCTGTCTCCACCCCCTCCTTGCTTCTTCGACTCCTCCTTCTGCGTGGTCCCACTCTCCTTCTTGTTGCGGCCTCCTGCTAGCTCCTGGGCTCGTTGAATCAACTGGCTCGAGACGTCTTTCGAAGTAGAACCTTTTGTATCCTCGAGGCTCCTCCGTCTCCGAAGCGTCGCCCCGCTCGACAAGCCCCTCATCTCCTCCGCAAAGCCTGAACCTGCAGCAACTCCCTGCGCGGGATCCTCGTGCTCTTCCTCCTCTTCTCGGCTCCTCAAATCTGCGATCGACGGTCGCGCTGCTCCTCCAAGCTTCTCTCTCACCTGATCTAAACGGCGTCTCAACTCCTCGGTCGACATCGATTCTCGATCGGCGGAAGTCCCAAGTTGCAAATCCTCTGCAAGCTCTCTCCTCCCAGCGCCAGAACCTGAAGGTGGCGCCCGGGCAGGACCTACAACTTCTTGACCTGCCTCTCCTCCCTCTTGAAACGACACGCCCTTTCCTCGTCTCCTGGCAGCAGGCGACCCCCGAGCGCAGCGCCCCAGGGCGCAGCGCGCTCTGGGAGGTCTTGGCACGCTTCCCCCCAACGTCTGCCTTCTCTGTAGCTGGAGGGGGGTCTTCTCTCCCCTGGCTCACCTCTTCTCCACACAGACACGTTGAAGACGCCTCCAGAGCTTTTCCTCGACTCCGAAGGCCCGGAAGGACCCTCTTCTCTCTCCTCCTCGGCAAGGCCACCAGCTGCTGGTCCATCTAGCCACTTGCCAACCTGCCGACGGTGGGCGGCAGTGTAGTAGGATGCGTTGAAATTGCCTCGGGTGTAGACCTTCAGCCGAACGACATGCAGAAACCCTTCTTCGGCTTCCGTGCAAGGGCGACTTATGCACAAATGCAAATGTCCTTCTCTCCGATTGAACTGTGCTGAAAGTGACCGACTGATGGTATGATCTGTGGTCCCCACGAAGTGAGCAAGAAGGGCGATGCCCCCTTCTCTGGTAACGCTTCGGCTCATCACGACAAAGCCTGCCAACGCTTCCGACACAGGCTCCCAGTCCGTGTCCTTCAAACACAGTTCCACGAAATCTCCTTTGGCAAAATTGAGCAACGTCCATCTTTCTGTATCCTCAATGTGAAATTCCTCACCCTCCTTCCAGTTAGGAAAAATATCCTTTAGCGTGGACATGGTGGTGGACGAGGAAGATCCGGAAAGTCTTCTCTGAGGCGTTTGAGCTCAGACACTCCTCGACGCTTGTGGATTCGGATCGATGGGTCGTGTCTCCTCCGATGTGATTGCTGATGTTTGCGACCACCTCGCCTGCCTCTATGCCTATCCTTCTCTCCTCTCTCGCTCCTCCGAGTCTTCTGCTTTGAACTCCTTGCTGGCTCTCCTTTCGAACCTCTGGCTTTTTCCTTCCTCTCAACACTCAACTCCTCCTTCACCTCAGGCACTGGTGGAGGCACTGGTGGAGGTGGGGCTGCAACCCTCTTCGAAGGTGTAGGCACCTCCTCACGCTCTGAATGCACACTCCCTGAACCCTCGCTATACTCGTAGGTGTAGCTTTCTTCAGGATCCGGTTCTGCGACCGGGGGTGTACTCTCTTCTCTTCGAGGAGCGGGAGGTTGAGGAACTGGTGGTGCACGTACGGGTGGTTCTCGACCTGGAGGTTGTGGCTGTGACTTTGGTACAAGGCCCAAAGATGGCCGATCCCTGCCAAGCTCACCCTCACCTCCTGCAACCACCGGCGCAAGCCTCAGGGAGAGGGTGCGCAGAACTTTCACCTGCCGCGCGGCGTCCACAAGGACTTCCGCAGCAGCCCTGCGGAGTTCCGCGCAGTTCCACCTCCCCTTCAACTCAATCAAAATATTCTCCTGCGCCGCGCAAGCCGTGCACCACGAATCGCCCGAGATCGAAGGTCCCTGTCTGCACTTATTGCAAACAGCCCGACCTTCAGCAGCCATGCGCAACCCAGCTATTAAGCCACAATTGCGGCAAACAACGTGTATCACCCTATTCTTCTGAAGAATTCATTGCAGAAAAACGCTGCGCCCATCCTCCCACCCATCTTCCAAAAGAAAAACCCGCGATCAGGCCTTTCTGGCTAGCCGCTACACCAAGCCCACCCTGACAGATCGTCGCTAAGATGGTCGACGATTTGAGTGGTTCCACGATGGGAAGCACGCATCCACCAGTGGCAAGGGGCACGTGCCGGTGGTAAGAGGTCAAGAGTATCCTGAGACATGTTGTAGTTTTAATCACAATCCTTATAGGGTCTGTCTACAATCTCTTTTGAAAAAAGACTTGAAGATGGCTCTGCCCTCATTCCAACAATTTGAGCATCGTACCTGTCAAGAAGTGACTGCTGACGTTTAGAGGCTCTGACAGAAATACAATTTTCACGGCCCGGATTGAAACCAAACACAATGGCACACGCACCAAATCGGCATCAAAAGCCACTTCGAACGCAAACGAGGCGCCGCCTTCCGGGCGGCACAAGCTGCTGCGACCGCTGCTGCAGCGGCAGAGGCAGCGGTTGGGGTACCTGTGCTTTAACAGTTTTAAAGCTTAGCATGTTTCAGCTTTCCAAAGCTTAGCTGGGTCGAGGTCTGAAAAACCGTCACCATCACCTTGGCACCGCCTTAGCACCACCCCCACTTCCACAACTCTTGCGAAAACAGGCTGGACAACCAGTTCCATCCTCCTAGCTGGGCCTAGGAGCCGAAGACCAGAACACCTCATGGCTCGGTCCTCCCAGGACGCCCTCCCAACCCGACGCCGTCCTTCTCGCGCAGAATGGGAAGTGGCTTCCGGAGGGGCCAAGCCAGCCTCGCTATTCATTGGACGTTGCATGGTCTTGGCAAGTCACTTGACTATTAAAAAAACTTGTGGATCTGAAGTGCCCGGACAACAGTTGTGGACAGTTGTGGAGGTGTTCTCTTCTGGTTCAGTGTTTCTTTTCGCACCTCGGCCCAGAGTGCGTCCACCTCCGCAGTGAGCGTGGACGGCTCACCGGACGTGTCGAGCGTGGACTGCTCGGCCCACTCGGCCTAAGGCGCACGGAGTAAGGCGTAAGCCGTGTGGGGGAGTAGGGAGTCGTCCGTGTCGACCTTGTGATGGTGGGAATGGATATAGACGGTTATTTGTACTCCTCAGAGTAGGTGACACAGGAATTTACCAGTGACATCCGGTGAATGACCCTGTTTAGGCCCACCAAGTTGACGAACCCACCCAGGAACTGGCAGCAGTTGGAGAGGGGGACCTGCCTTCATGGAGAGGCGGGCCGGCTTTGAGTTGGCCAATCACTCACTCACCCTCCGACTCACGTGCCACATGGGAGTGGAGAAAACCACCTGTCTGTAAAAGGGAAAGTGTGGTCTTCCAAGGGTCTCACTTCCATGTTGAGTCGGTATAAGGTCATGCAGGCGTCCGAGCTCCTTCTCCCACCCAATGATGTCGCGTGCCGATCGCTTCTCACACCCAACCAGGACCATCGACCGTCTCTGTTGGTGACCTTTGGGGTCTCTGTTAACCTTCGTCATCCGATCTCGGTTCCTCCGTCACTTTGAAGGTCCTGCAGCATGGTCATTTAGACTTTACACGACCTTACCCTAGCCTTCGAAGACCATTCAAACAATGGTTGACCTGGTGGTGTAGTGACAGTGTAGTGTAAACATCCTAGTAAAAACCATGGTACATGACTATATACTGTGCACATCTTTGCTCCATCCAAACCGCATCCCACCGCTCTTCCCCCCCACGCCATCGATCTCCACATCGCCCAAGCCGCTGCTTCACTGATGGCACCCAGCGAGCCCTGGGCCTGGGCGGTCGCCGCTGCCCTTGCAGACTGAACTCGGCACTGGTACCAACTCCGGCCGTTTGCGGCCGTTTGCGTTCATGGTCTACAAGTTCCTATGGTCCACGTGGTTTCCAGACAAGCCTTGGGGGTGGTGTTTCCCAAGACTAGATGCCATGTGGAAACAAATCTACGCATCGATCGTGGAACACCAACACCTCGGTCGATTCGATCGAGTTGACCAGTTCCATCCCCGGAACTTCCGTTTTGACTCACTTTACCCCCACCAAGTCATAATCCACCACTACCATGATGCGTTGGAGTAACATGAGTCAAGCTTGGCATCTCATCAGTTTTCACCAGATTCCTTCCCACCGCGCCTTCTTTTTGGGCCGAGTCGTTTTCGCCTTGGCCGCTGCAGGCCTCGTGTCCACGGTCGGTTTCGATCCACCGACGTCCGCGCCGCTGCCGGGCGCCTGGTGCGCGGCCGCGCTGGAAGGCGGGTGGGCGCCACTTCCACCATGAGTCCGTTGGAGCAAAAGATCTCTCTGTGGATGAGGATGGATCACAACGGCCACTTCTGGATGTTCACTCAAGAAGGCCATTAATAGATGTATTTAGATATGATATATATATATATCTTATTATATATACCAGCACCCTCCAACAGGTCACCACCTGCGACTTTTAGGTCAGCAAAAGCCTCCAGAGGAGACCTGTTGGAGGGTGTTGGTATATTTATATATACATTTTCTATTTTTTTAAGACCATTTTAGGTTGGAGGCCATTGTTCTTAGGTTGGAGGCCAATGCTCTTAGGTTGGAGGCCATCGCTCTTAGGATCCGCTTGGGGTTTTAAGACCACGACTCATACAGAATACTCCAAGGTCTGGTATGGTCTGCTTGAATCACTGTTCACGGAACGGTCGGCATCTGCAGTTTGGTGGTTGCAAACGGTTGCAAGTGTCCTTTGCCTCTCGGCCCTCAAAACACATGTGAGCACATGGTGCTTTGTCGCGTGATGGTTCAAAGTTCAATGATCTATCGCATTGATCGGACTAAACCAGCAGTGAATCCGTCAAGAAAAATCTGCTCTTCCAATGATTCTGGCTGACTCGACTGCTGTGACTGAACGGCGACGGACCCCACGTGCCCGAGAACGGCGAGAGCCTCGTCCCCGTGAAGACTGGGTTTCAAACAAGGGGAGCCCCCAAAGCGGTGGGGAGAGTTGGAGCATCCATGGATCCACATTTGGTAGATTCAAAACCGATGAAGAAACATGTATAAACATGTTATGAACACCTACCGTATTTAAGATTCTTGCAATTGGATGCAAACGAAACATGGCGTACAGATGCGCAAAGCTTGACTGGTGAAATTGTGAGTTGATGCAACTCCAGTTTCCTCTTTGCACTTGCAACATAGTACTGGATGCCGCATGATGCCACCATGAAACATAACGGAGCAGCTACTTGTGCAGCTTGTTAGGACATTGAAAGCTTGGCACACTTGCAGGCCTACCATTCAAAGTTCTAATGCCTTCATGCCAAGTCGCAGCCTTCCCAAACACCACCCGCTTCGCAAGTTCATAATCACCCCAAAGATCCCCACAGGGTGTGCAAACAGCTCGTCTGGAGATCAATAGGGTTATGATCCCAAGCTGGCGCTGGCAAGATTCGTCTGCCGCTGCTTTTCCTCCTCATTGACCTTTGCTGCTCGTGGTCGGCTTCGGGATGAGGCTCTGGTCGCCAGAAAACATGGAACACAACAGGGACATCTGCGAAAGGTTGTTGAGATTGAGATGTGGAAGGACACGGAGCCTCAATGCAGAAGCGAGGCACGCAGCATCGCATTCTAATTCAATACTGGAGGCTGAACATGTGGAGCCAAATGGTTCTAGTAGCATTATCTGTTTGATGACAAAGTCCATCTCACAAGGCCGTTGCACAAAGTGAAGAAAACATGAGAAAGCCTCTTTGCACATGAAGACATGACCGGCCTTGACCGGCCTTGACCATTGATTCTACGCGGCAGAACTCCATTAAGGCCCCAACATCAGAAACTCAGCCACTCGGCATAACCAAGTCTTGTTTGGTGCATGTTAGCACAACACCTGTGCGTCAGCTATATACACCTGCCTGAATTGTTCGTTAAAAGTTCGGGCCAAGGGAGCACGACCACTGCGTGTGCGAGCGAAAGCTGGGCTGCCAGCGACCCCCTTGTGGCGTCTTTGTGGCGTTCTCTTGAAAAAAAAGCAAACGAACAGATCCGTCGGCTCTGAGAAGTCCAGTGTCACTGCCGGCTGTCCGTTGGTGGAGAACACCTGCAATGTGTAAATGACCCCTTTCGACCCAAAAGACCCGGACATGTCCGCCCTTCGTCGTCTAAGACGAGGCCGAACGGCCGAACGGCACGCACCGTATCGTTGGCACAACAAAATGGTTGAAGAGTTCGTTTGAAGCCCTTCTGAAATGATTCCAAGACTGTTTAGGAACT
This sequence comes from Durusdinium trenchii, assembly GCA_963970005.1. NCBI lineage: Eukaryota > Dinophyceae > Suessiales > Symbiodiniaceae > Durusdinium > Durusdinium trenchii. Next base: position 410,356 of record CAXAMN010022095.1, on the reverse strand, counting down.
TCCTTTACCGCCGAACTGGACGAAACCGTGGGAAACCATGGGAAACCCACCGCATTTGGATTAACACCTCTTCCTTCATATATCTCCATATCAGTTCTGCTTAAAAATCGATGCAATCCCGCTCAACAAGGAAACCTGGCAGGAGTCTGAATAATCCACCTGAAATTCTCCTCTTTTTGCCGTGCTCCATTGACTTTTACCGGCCGATCATTACTGGCCAACGACGGTGTGAGGAGCTGTGTAGTTCCATCTGCTTGCCAAAGAGGTATGGTAAAGACCTTGGTAAGCGACAAATTTTTGGAGGTGAACCAGCGGAGAAGGCTGCACGGGAGGCGGAGAAGGAATACATGTCTAGCTGCAAGGAGAACAACTGGGAATTCACTCAATGCCTGGCCATCAACAGCATGAGAATTGTTCTGTGCAGGGAAAGAACATGTCACGGGTCTGCGTCTTCTCACGCCTCATGCGATCAGCCCAAGATCCAAACGCATGTCCTGAGTGCTTCCCGGTAGGCCTGATCGAAGCTGTGCGGCCAGCTCCCTTTGTCTGATCACTGCAACTCACATATAACATATTGACTGAAATAATATGACTCATATTAACAGACTCAGAGTGACAGTGACATGCGAAGAACCTGGTTTAGAACGTACTTGAATGTTCCAACTGCCAAAACAACAAACGCTCTCTTCGCAGTGGAATTCGGTAGGTCCCCCCAAGACCCCCGGACTCAGAAGTCAGGTCGAGGCGAGGCAAGCTGAGGCGATGGTAATATATTGACTAGAAGCAATGGCCTCTAAGCTAATAGAAAAACACACTCCATGTATGCCACATATGCCTATTGACCCCTCAAACCAACCTAATAGAAAACATACGAAACACATGGTTTAAAACAAAAACACCGGATTCTTTCCAGTGACCAGACTTGATCCCCTGCATGGTTCACCAAATGCCACAAACAGGCCTGGTGTGAGGTCCTGAGGTCACAAACAGGGACACCACACCTTTGAAGAACAGCTAGAAACTGAAGAAGCTGGACGATGTAGTTCCGAAAAATCTGAGTTGTGAGGGGTCAAAGCCTAGAATTGATTGAGCCAAATTGAAAAACACATCGTGCATCCGTAGATCTGGTCTCATCATACCGCTTCAGTCGGCTCTTCTTTTTGAAGTGCCCTCCTTGCACAAAATGGATCTCTCGATTCCTTCAACAAATAGGACAGAACATGAAACAACATGAAAGAGCCCATGTTGGTGTGTTGAAGCCCCGCCATCCTGCTATGAAACATCATGAAACATCTGATCCAACCTCGCTCCACATCACATCTCGATCCGCATCTCGCGCCTGTCACCTTTCCGGTCACTGACTGGCTGAAAAGATCTTTTTGGAGCCTCAAGGGGTCGAACAGCCGCCGCTGTTGCATTGGGCCGATGGCTTTGGCACGGCTCTGGCGTTTCAGGCTCTGGCGCGTTCTTTGTGGTTTAAGGACTTGGGCGCAGGTTTCCACGGAATCCGCCGGCTTAGCCGGCGTGTTCTGTGGATGTTCCTGTTGCTGTTGTGTTGTAAGTCTTTCCTCTACTATGCCAAGACAGCACACACATCATCCTCTACGGCACTCCCGCATTCACCCTGCATCCTCGAAGCGTACGCCCCAAAGATAGATCAAGGCTGCAGCACGGAGCACCCTCCTCCTGCCATGCCTCCAACCTGTCCGCTAAGATGCCAAACTCTTCTATAGATAAACAACTACCCTGTGTTCCACTGCAGGCACTTTCTACCCCTTCTTTCCAAACCCGTGCTCAAGTTGCTACAAACATGTGTCTTTCATCTGCGTGTCTGCTTTTGTTTACCTTATGGCCTTGCTACATTTCCTGCGAGCCCTAGAAATCAGACAAGGCAGCACCACACTGCGGCACATTACTAACAACAGTGTGTTTCATCTGCCTTTAGCTCGACTCATGGCCTTTCCAACTTTCCTGTGAGCCCAGGCCATGAAACCGTGAAGAGTCACACTGCAATACATGACCAACCACGTTGCATGCAACCCAAAGGCACAAAGTACATGGCCACCTGGAAAGCCGGCGGAACACGCCAGCGGCGGTTCAATTTGAATGGATATTGAAGGCCAAGGATCAAAAGGGGAAGGTGAGGCACGCCCTCCCTGCTCTCGGCCCAAATGTTAGTCCTCTGGTGGCCCACAAATGCATACAAATGCTGCGATGCACCTAATTGCTCTAAAATGTTACCCTCAGGTGGCCTACAAAGAGTGTGCTTCCTGTTCTAAATCTTGACATGTTCCACAAAATATATACAAAAGGTTTGCTGCAAGTTGGAGTAGTGACTTCCTTTTGTTTGCTTCTATTCTACCCGGATGGCCCACAAGACTCCACTTGCACCACATCAGTGTGTTGCTCCCTTCCGCTCCACATGGTCTCAAGGGACCTTACGTACCACGAAATGGCCACAGGGAGAACATGAGGCGACCAAAGGGGACCAAGGGGGCCGACCAGGACATCAAGGGACCAGGACACCAAGGGAAACGATACGCAGCAAATCTATTTTCAGAGGATTCATAGGTATCTGCAGTATCCCATATGGCCATCCCACCAATCTCTGAGAATCAGACTTGCTTTGGTTGGTACCTGACTCTTTTCGCAGGTGGCCAAAGTCATTCACCAAACCTCAGCCGCTTCGCACGCGAGGCGCCTTGACCTGCTGGGTGCAGTGGGCGACGAAACGCACCAAACGACGCCGCGGTTTCCAACGCTCGGCTCAAAGCACCCAGCAGTGTTAATGGGCAAACACCCCACTGAATTGGCCAACATGGGGCAATAGATGGGGTCAATAGGATGGGTCACTTGGGCAGCAGTCTAAAAACATCTGGGGGTACACCCAAACAAGCCAATTCTGGTTCCAAAAGCCTCTCATCCATCATCCTCTATCCCTCTAACATGTCCGAGCGTCTTAGCACTCGTCTGAGCCTATCTTCGACCCTTCCCGAAGATAGCTCCCCACAAGAAAATACCAAACACATGCCCCGTCCCAGTCCCACATAGATGTTCCACACACACAAAAAAACAAGGAAAACGACACGATGAGAAGTCGTTCCCACCCACGGGATGTTGTGCAGCACCGCGTGCTTCCGCCCCCCGCCCCCCCCCGCCTTGGAGGGATTCACCGATGTTCACCACGTCTTGCACCATCTTTTGCAGCTGCACCTCTGGTCGTCGTCCGTCGTCGTGACGTCGTCCGACGTCCGGCAAGGCAGGTTGAGGTGAAGGTCGGAATCTCAACACCCAGAGTGACCTGCCTGACCTGAGCTGAATAGCTTCGAGGTGTGACATTTCGGAGAAGCACCGTGCTTCTCAGTCGTGTCATTCGTCTGTCTATATCTTTGATCTGGAAATCTGAGAGTTGACGGTATCGGGCGATAAAAAAAAGGCCTCGAAAGAAGAACTCTTTCATCAATTCTTCCCCTTTCGAAAGATGAATCGTGACATCTGCCGCTCCAGGACTGCCGCTCCATCGAATCGTTTCATCCAGGACTCCAGGCCTTTCTTTTTTCCAGCTGCGTATGCAGGTCCTGCCAAAATGAAGACTCCGTGACACGGTTCTGAAACGAAGGAAGTGACTGAAACGGCGGCTTTCGTCGGACTGGACCAAACGAAACGGGTTCGATTCTTGAAATGGTTATAGCTTACTTTGCCATTCTGTGATTGGATGTCATAATTAACATCATTTAACATCAATAATGTCATCGATGTCGATGGGGCTATAACATCCTGACTTCCATGTCAGACTTCCGCGACTGCTTCTTGGAGCCACCAGCCCGCCGACCTGAGCCAGCTGCTCAGACTCCATACGCAGTTGGTCCGAGCGATCTGTAACCTGCCCAGCGGAACGGACACGTCGCAACGGGCGTCCAGCGGAACGGACACGACGCTCCAAGTCGGAGCGTCTCACTCGCTCACCACCCGTCCATCGGCCCGTCGGGACGCTGGCACAAACCAAACACCTCTCAACCCAGAAAGTGCCAACCTCGTGGGCCTTCCTTCCACCGAACTCGCCACCGGCCACCGCGGCGGCAAGGCGAAAGCGCCGCGGAAGGCGCTCGCTCAAGGCGCGAGCTGGCTACGGCTCGTGGCACCTGAGTTTGCAAGAAGTCGGTCTGCTGGTTGAGCGATGCCATATCCTCCCGCATGCGCTCGGAGGAGTGCTGCATCTCCTGGCGCCGGAGAGAACCAGCAAGGGCCACGTGAGGCGTTGAAACGGCACACGCCGCGGCCATTACGCTCCCACCAGGATGCCTGCGAATCAGGCGTACATGGTACGACTTAGCCTTTCTGAAGATGTGGACAATAAAGACATCGGCTAAAATTAACATCTGAAAAAGAACTCTTGGTTGTTCATTGTATACAAGGTCTGCTGTTGACCTTGGCCAACAACGTTCGCCATGTTGCGCATACCGCCCATTCCTCCCGAAACCTCCCCAGGGACACCGAGACCGGACACCGACCACCGAACCCCCAAGGTAGTCGGGACGACTCGAGGGGGTTCCAACGTTGGGTCTTAGTCCTCGTCTTCACCACGGTTTGAAGGTTTACACGGGAATGGAGTCAAGGAAAAACAACCCCAACCAAAACCAAGAATGAGACCTGTACCTGTCCTTCTAAAACTTTCTGGCTGGTGGCTTGGTGCTATGCAGCAATTATAGGTAAAGTATAGTAAAAGTAACATCTGCAATTTGCCAACCTCCAAACACCACAAGGTAGCGCACAAGCTTCACAAGGTTGCATCTCAGTCCGTTCTAATTGTATTTCTGTCATAATTTTATATGTCCTTGCTTCTCTTGCTCTTTGAAAGGGATCATAATCCCTTATATTGACAGCTCATCGAAACTAAAATCAATGGGTTTTACGGTCGACTGGAAAAACACTGATCCTAAAAATGTGAGTGATTAAACATATCCACATATTTCGTGTATGTCCAACTTTAAACTGTAGAACCCAGGTTTGAAGTTTGTAGCATGCTTGCATACACTTCACTTATAAAAATCGTTGTTTTAAGAACAAGGCGCCGCTGACTGCATGTAATTTTTGGCGGCAGCGAGGACTATCATCCTAGTCGAGTTGAGCATTCTCTCCGTGTGTCTTCGTGAAAGGAGAATGTGATGACTGTGACCGGCAGCCTGAGCGGCAGCACGTAGCTTTGACTGTGACTGATCCGCTGCCTCAGAGTCGGCATTGCTTGGGGCCACCCGACTACATGTCAACCCCCTCAGCACTGAAGCGGTTCTACCATTCATATCATTCATGTCATGTCTGTGTAGTTTAAATCAAGTCGTAGCCATCCTTCGTACATCTTCGTACCCCCAAATACTCCCAAATATCTATCCATTCGCACTGGGGTCAGCACATCCGCCAATTGTGCAAAGGCCGTCTCATTCCGGACGGCCTGCATCGTGTGTGTTCCCGCTCCGGCTCCGGCGAGCCTCGCTAGAGCCGCCATCTCTCCGCGAGAGCCGCATCGACGGCCGTGGGTTCGACGGAGAACGCTCATGAGACGATGCAAGCCTGCTCATTGAGCGTCTGAATCTTCATCTTCAAATCCTGCAGATTCCAATCGAAAGGTTCGCTTCTGTGGCACCGTTGTGCGCCCGGCATGGCGTGAAACATCGTGAAACTTCTTCGAAACATCGGGATGGTGATCACAGATCCCGAATTGCTGGGCAAACACTAACAGCTTTAACTAGGGGGCTGGTGCCCTACCATCTATGTTTTCAACGTGTTTAGAAAGGCCCTAAATCGTCTATAGACTCAACACAGGCCAGGTTGAACATGCGTGACTATTGGTGATGCAAGGAAAGAAGTAAAATGTCCTAGGCTGAGCAATTCAATGTCTTTCGGAGCTCTCATGAAGTGCTTTGGTTGGTGCAGCAAAAAGAAATATAGAACTGGTCTGTCTCCTGGTCCAATCAAAACATGGATCAGTCTCCTGGTCTGCAGCAGCATTATTTCGCACTGCAGCGGTGATTTCCATGAAGACGGAGCTCAACGACTCTCGAATCCTCAGCACGTCACTTTCGCACGGGTTTCGGCCGCTACAAGCTGCCGAAACCCGGCCTGCCAGCGGCATGCCGCGACGCAACACCGCCACTGAGCTCAGGGCTCGTTGATCTCACATTGCATGCGTTGCTGGATGGACTCAGTTCGATGTGAACGGCTCGGTGATGTGAACGGCGAAGACTCTCCACATGTGTCATTCGGTGTCTCAAAAAAGCAACGGCTTTGGTGGGATTTGGAAATGAAGACAAGAAAAATACGGGGAAACATATTAAAGAACAATCCCACTTACCTTTCACCAGGGGGGTCTTTCTATAAGCCAAAAGGTGACCGGGATAAAGAAAACACCTGAACGGAGTCTAGACCATAATTACCTGCAGCAGCGCCTCTATGAACTGAGCTCTTACTGAGCACCTGAGGCTCCGAACTGCTCCTTGTCGTTTGAATTCTGCCAGATCGGTGTGATTACCATTGATGGCCGTCTTGATGGTATTCAGTTCCGTCTGGCGAGCATGCTCTTTCACACGGAAAATCCGGACGATGTTCGCATATGTTCGCCATTGTGTGGAGGGTTCACTGATGCTTGCCAGTACCATCCAGTACCTATATAGTGGACCAACATCCGGTGATGCGTTCTTTCACCCCATGTTCGGTGTTTCAACCTGCGATCGTTTTTCCTTTCGACCCAGGTTTTGCCGCCACAGTTCCGGCGGCGTCATGGCGATACCAAGCGCTTAACGTGGACCTACCTCAACATGGAGTCGCGCTGCCAAGGTCTGCCTGAAGCGACCGTTGTGAGTTGGAGCTCTTGTGCTTCAGTTCCATGACCTCAGCACAGTGTGCCACCAAACGCCCGGGAAAACGGGCGCACGGAGGCGCGGGAAGGGTGCAAAGGATCGCAGCGAACCTCGCCATCCGCGACCGTCCGCGACAGACTTCCCCATCCGCGCGGCCCATCTCTACCACCCATCCTGGCCCATCGACCACCTCGCAGCGCGAACTGCGCGCGTTCAAGCTGAGGTGACACGCCCATTGTGCAAAGGCCAAGACCGTGACGTCGACATCCAGCAACTCAGAGCCTTTGTTGCCACGGTTAAAAACCCATTGAGGACCGAACGGCACTTCGAATGGTGAGGCCGAACCGACCACCGAACTCACCAAGCGTTCTGTTCTCCAAAAGACGATATGAATGACCGATAGTACTGACGATCGTGGCTGAACGAATCCATGTCCGGAGAGTCTTGGTGCCGAAACACGATGCTATGGGTATCCACGTGATCTGTCACGCGACTGCAAGACTTGGAGAATCTTTGAGATCTGAGCTGGAAGGAGTCTGCGGCATATACCTGAGCAACCATCGACAGTGCTCAGTTTCCCTCCACAGCTTTTCCAACCCCGCGCCGAAGCCCTTCGAAGCCCTTCGAAGCCCTTCGAAGCCCGAAAACTGCTGGGCCAAGCGAAAAAACCTCAAAGAAATGGCGGCCCATGCGTTGAAACATGCCAAGCTGCGGTGGTGGCGTCGCCTCGCTTCGTCGGATGCCAATGAAATTCCAATGGTTCGAGGCAGTGTCCCATCCCAAAGCTGTACTTCTTCCACCCTTTTGCTTTCTAAAACAAGCCTATCCATCCAGAAAACCTCTCAATTCTGGATGTTCTTCCCTTTGGATCATGTCAAACATGCTCCAACACCCGGGTCGTCTCACTCGCTGTCTCTCCATTTCTCCCGTCAGGTTCATTCAGGTTCCAATGCCCTCCCCACCTGAGCCGAGGTCGCGCCGGCCGGCGCCGCGCCCACGGGCGCCGCGCGCTCGTGCGGAGCCGCCTGCCACGACTTAACTCGAGTCGAGTGGATGATAAAACCTGAGATGATGGCAACCAGAAACCGCCTCTCCCACGTGTTGTCCATTGATCTTCCCCCCAACAAGGACAAGGTCGGACCAAGGTGACCAAGTGAGGCATTTTCTTGAGGCCATCGTGTGGAAAACGTTCTGGGTTCCACACAGAATTACGACCTCGTTCCAATAACAACTGCAAAGCTTTTGTACATCCATTCTCCAACAGAAACTCTCGTCGAGCTAGGTCCAATCCCCGAAGAAACCACGAAAATGGGTGGATGAAACATGATGAAACTACACATTTAATATATCTCAGACGCGACGCTGGACCCTGCGTTCAGTAGGGGCCGTACCCTCATATGGAGGGGTCCACCCTCAAATGTTTATTGTTTTGAGGGACCAAGGCCTGATTGCAGCGTCTGGGATAGAATAAGAAATATGTTATATACCAACACCCTCCAATAGGTCTCCTCTGGAGGCTTTTGCTGACCTAAAAGTCGCAGGTGGTGACCTGTTGGAGGGTGCTGGTAGTTGCCATGATATGCTGTATGATATATACCACAAAATCATGTCAAACCGTTTTCTTGTACGACTGTGGATAATGGCGATGTGTCACTGTTTGACCCGGCGACCTGTCAAAACACGACTGACGTTGTCACGGTGAATCTCTTCGCCTCCGCTGCTTCGGGCGCCCTGGATGGCTGCCTTGGACTCGGGATTCCCCAGAATCGGCTGAAGAAAAAGGGAGCAAATCTGCAGGACACCTCGGAACCCCCGTCGTTTGGAGGGTGAATTTCATGGAGTGGAAGAGTGGGAACTGGCCTGAATGCATTGGAGTGGAAGAGTGAGGAGCCTTCACCCGAGGTGCATTGAAATCTATTTTGAGGCTTTTAATATGTTATAAGTTTAAAGAATGGTGTCATTTGTTCATGTGCCACTCGAGTGTCACACCATGGGTGCGTTGGAAATCACTAAGGTCTAGGAGGCTCCAGGAAATCACTAAGCCAAACACAAGCAGAGGAACCTAATAGCAATGGCTTCCAACTTACTAGCGATGGCCTCCAACCCAATAGCGGCCTCCAACCTAATAGCATCTAATAGCAATGGCCTGCAACCAAGAGGACAAAGGACCACGATTCGTGGCAGGGCGGCTTTCCTCTACTCTTCGCAAACAAGGTGGGCGTGGGATGGGTGATGGCGAGTGTGAAGGAATGGAGTGCATGACGCCTTCCCGGAAGCAAACCAAAGCAACACTCGTCGACAGGTGTACACAGCTCTTTTCCTTTGTTGATCTACCCCTCCGCCAGATCAAAGAAGCCTTCGGTTCGTCTCTTGCACAAACTCGTCAAACTCGTCAAACCCGGCTTGACCGAGGTAGAACAGTATCATATGTAGAACATATAAATGACTCATGACTATATCTTAAACAACTTTCGGATCCGGCTTTTGACCCACATCTTGATGCTTTCTTCTGCCGAACCCCCACCGGACACCACGCCGGACCGGAGAGCCAGAGCGCCCGCGTCGGTCGGTCGTCTGGGCCCACCGGACTGGGGTGACCGCCGGTCCGACCGCTGCCGGCCCTGCAGGGGACATGAAGAACTCCTACAGTCCTATTGCATAATACATGTATACCATATGTATACCATATACCTGTAGGACCTAGGACTTCCTCTTAGTATACTCCGTATACTGCCTATAGGTCCTACAAATCAACCCAACAAAAACACCTCTGCTGTTCATGAACGTCCGAGGTGCACTATAGACTTCCATATACTACTCTAGCTGAGTTTCTGCAACATCTGGCTGCTCTGGGCCACCCTGGGTACTACGGTGCCCTTCTCTTTTTTGGCACTGCCATCCTGCCATCCTGCCATCCTGCCTGCATGAGGACACGTCGGAATCGGACTGGTGACCTTCGCCGAGACGGTGCAGGCACTCACTACGCAGGCCCCGAGATCCTCCCACACTCGGAACACATCACAGAAGTAGATGCACCCCATGGGGTCTTTCATCCTCCACAAACAGGGGGGTGAACTCATGAACTCCACTTCCAGGTGATCGTGTTCCATCGTGTTCCATCTGTTTCGGGCTGTTTCGATCCGTTTTCGCTTCCCCAAAAAAGCGGCGAAACGAATGGACCCGGTGACCGATCACTGTGGATGACCCAATGTCTCTCCATCGCCGCAACCAAAGTCTCGGAGTCGAAGACGCCCCCTAACCGCTCCCCGCGCGCGGAACCGCCATGCATCTGGATCATGTTCATCGGAGCTGAGCGACGCGTCGTCGCATGTCGAAGACGCTCGCTGTCGTTGGCGTGACTCGTCGCTCGGGCTCCGACCGGCTCTGACGGGTCGATGGGATGGATATGTTGGGGCTTTGAGCCGAAGAGGTCGGACATCGAGTAATGGCCGGCTTCAGCGCTCGAACATCGAGAACATCAGCTCGAACCGGTGCGAACTGCGCTTCTGCAGACGGAAGGCGGAGTCTGAAACTGGCCCACTCCGGCCAAACTCCGAACAAGAGGTACCCAGACGCGACCCTGGACCCTTCAGTAGGGGCCGGACCAACCCACCAACCCCGCTCTTGAGGGACCAAGGCCTGTGAACGGAGCGTCTGGGTAGGTCGGATTCCGGTTTGACAGGCCGAACCATTGGCCGAACTCTCGATCGGATCGAACTGCGAGGGTCACACCTCTCCCGGGTTAAGTGAATGGGTTTTCTTTTTGCAAAGTCATTGTGTAAATAGATCGACCGACAAACACTTCCGAGACAATCCTGGCAAATCATCCCATCTAGTCTTATCAGCTTTTGGCATGGCAAAACGGATCCTTTCGTCCTGAATCGAGCTTTGGCACTGCTCGTTTTGAGCGTGAAACCTGCCTCGGCAGGTGGCAAATGCGTGAAACGTTGAAATGACGACGTCGACGCACATGATTCATGGTGGAAAATTATATGGTCTTGCAGTGGCTCTAGTCTCCACTCCTTTTTCACAACGCATGACATGTTTGATCTTGACTCACTACAAACCTCTAAGTCGCTCGTTGCTGGCCGACGCTCAGAACTCTCCCCATGGAAGCTGTGAATCCAGCTCCACCTGCGTCAGCCGTATCGGGTTCTCAAAGGGTCGTATACTGGACATATGATGACATATGACATATTGACATTATGGTCAGACTTGTTTTCTACAAATGTCCTTGATTGTCAAACATATATTGACATATTGTTGATATTTGGACTTGATTGTCACATATATACTATATCATATATAGTTGATATTTGGAGTTTGGAGAAACTTGAGAAAAACAAGTCTGGACATTTGTAGACTCGGGACGCCCCATTGGTTAGGGCAGGAACGCCCATGCAACTCTGACCCAACTGAAGTCGACACCTTTCACGGCTTGACCATGCTTGACCCTTCGTCCACGTCTCCCCACCTGGGATTCAATTGAACGGTGCAAAACGAAAACGGAACGGTGTGTGCCCCCCAAAAACACCCCAAACCCAAGCTCGAACCCAAGCTCTCTGGTGCTCTCCTTTGCCTCTGGATCGTTCATACACGACATCTGAAAAAGCTCCTCGAAGGCCACCTTTCAGCTGAAACGCGAAAATGGTTGCGTCGCAGACGGCGCCGCAGATGGTGTTGCGCCAGGGCCAAGAAAACGAAAGAAAAGCTTCAAGATAGAAAAAATATTTAAAAATGGAAAAAGGGAAAACACTTTTGGGAAACCTATACGTGGCTGCCTGAATCATCCAACATCTCTGAAGAATCAAGAGGCCCAAGAATCCCAGCAAAAGAATGCAAGAACTGCTGAAATCGAAATGCCCTGCAATTCCTTGCGAATCACCCGTGATGCCCTGCGAAAGCTCGCCTTTCTGCGACGACAGGGTGGAACCCCCTACCATCCTACACCTACTCCCCAAGTCGGACCACATGGAACCCAAAAATCACTGCAACTGGGGTTCTAAAGACTAAAATGATCGAAAGATGTCGAAACCGGTCTTTCTTCCTTCTTCCCAGGTTCCATGTGTCTTTTTCTTGGGAGGGTCCATTCACCCCTTCGCTTCCACTACTCTTGGGACTCTTATCCTTCTACATCCTCAGAAACATATTCGTGGCCTTCTCCAGACCAATGGTCGTCTCCGGCCCATGGCCCGAGATCACTCGCACATCACCGTCCAGCGTCAGGAGCTTTGCCTTGATACTTCCGATGATCATCTGAGCGTCGCTGGTGCCCTGCAGCGACGGGATGCCAGCCCAGCTGGTGCGGCCTACAGAGCCCTGGAACAAGGTGTCACCGGGGCACACGATCTTCTGCTGCTCGAAGTAATAGGACAAGGAACCGGGGGTATGCCCGGGACAGTGCAAGCATTTCACGGTCAACTCTGGACCCCACTGCACCACATCGCCATCCGACAGGAAGTCGTCCGGAGGCAGTAAGGCGTCCGGCGGGGGTGGAATCCGGAAGTCTCTACACTGCTCCTTCACCTTTTGGTACAAGGACAAGTCATTCTGATTCATCAGGATCATTGCACCTGTCGCCTTTTTCAACTCCGTTGCCCCAATGATATGGTCCAGATGACCGTGCGTAATTAGGATCCTCTTGCAAGAAAGGCCATGAGATTTCAGCTTGGCCAGAATCTTGTCCACATCGCCTCAGGAGATGCTTGATATGCTTGCACCATCTCTTCCTGATAATGACTTTAAACAGATCTAAACAGACCTCAAGAGACTAGCGTTTTCATTGGCAGAAACTCTGAAAAGCCAAACGCAAGACTGTACCATTACCTTTCCTGCCTTCCCCAAAGTCCCTGGAACAGTCCGTTCATTCCCAGATGGATTCAACGTTTGCCTCCGAAAAAGACTCTCCCCAGCTCACTCCTCCAACGGCCTCCGGGATCTACGACGATGGCTTCTTTGGTGTCCGAATCTCCCAGGATGGTACAGTTGCACATCAAGGGCGGGACCTCCATGACTTCCACGATCGGCGCCATGACCTCCTTTTTCTCGACGTATCTTTTTGAGACGTTGGGCCGAGGATGGTGGAAGTGATGCGCAAGGGCGTTCTCTGGAGGTTCTTTGAGCCCCAGAAATGGACCGGCAAAAACTCTGGCCTTGGAAGATCTGCAAAGCCGTCTGAGGCCTTATGAAGCCTTGAAGCTCGGCTTCACCGAGCTTCTCTCACTCTTGGAAACTCATAATTATGCTTACATGATCTTACATGACACGATCATTTCACTTTAGTTGTACTTATGAATTTCATGAACTCGATCTTTCATATAATATCTCTTCAACTGGGAGAGCGAACGTCACTCCCTGTCGCTGCTTCTTTCGACCGCATCATGTTCTCGACCAAACACCCGCACGTGCGCTTGCGTTCGCGTTCGCGTTCTGGCACCTCTTCAGCCAGGGGAGGAAAGCCCAAGCCAGGCAGCATGAACTGCAAGAGACCTGCAGCGTCTGCCGCTTCGCTCTGGGCTGCCCAAGTCGACTCGGTCGCGGAATCTGGCGGTCCCTGAATCTGCGGAAGCCCCAAGTCTTTGGACGAAGAGGAATCCGGAAAGCCCGACCTTCGGACTTGGCCAATTGAAGTGGATTGGATCGATTGGATCCTTCTCTTTGGCAGAAGAACGTCAGTGGAGACTCTCAATACCCCCCGACTTGGATGTGCGGACACCTCTTCATATATGGGGGATTGACCGGGGTTGAACGGTTGACCTATAATAAAGAATATCATGAACAGATTCAACACTTGGCCAGTCGTGGCCATTAACCCAAAAGTCTGAGCGCCTCTTCTGCGACGAAATCGTCCCACGACTGAGACGTACTGTACCACGAAAAATGGACCCGCTAAGTCGCAAAGGATCGTTTTCACCCGTGGGGCCTTAGCCCGCTTAGCCAGTGACCTGTCTGGCCTGCATTGGCCAATGAAGACTTTTCCACCGGCGCTTTCAGCACAGGCTGTGAGGAGCTGTGCAGTTTCATCTGCTTGCCAGAGAGGCATGGCAAAGACCTCAGTGAGCGACAAACAAGTTTGGAGGTGAACCAGCGGAGAAGGCTGCAAGGGAGGCGGAGAAGGAACAATTACATGCTTTGCTGCAAGGAGAACTCATGTCAATAGCTGAATCGTGCTAAAAAACTATCCACCGCTCATATCAGAACCGGGAATTCCAATGCCTGGCCATCTACGAGCATGAGAAATGGCCACTTAGCAAGAAAACACCTACAAACATGGCAAACCCTGCCTGGAACATCACGCCGCACTCTCGGCGCCACCTCCCTGAGATCCAAACGAGTGTCCAAATGATCGCTTCTCGGAGTGCCTCCTCGGCCTGCAGAGCGGAGCCGCATCACCAGCGGGGCCGAGCCAAAAGGAATTGGCGACATAGAACCGAGATGAACAGAGTGACTTTTCACAGAATCCATGAGAGACCTGTGAAGAGGCTCTGCAATTGAAAGTTCCAAATCCCCAAAACAACATGCACCCTATATGGCCATAAAGTGCCCTCTGCGAAGGTGGGACTGGGGTGGGTGCCAGGAGGGTCCAAATGCAATCCGAGGTACTTGAAATGCATGAAATCACCCATGGTGGCGTGTCCGAACGTCCGTTAAAGCCATCCGCCTTGTCCGCCTTGCGGCTATTCAGTCAGAACGCCTCATGATCCCTCACTCCACATCTCCACCTCTGAGAGCCTTGCCTGTCGTCTTTCCTATCACTGACTGGCAGAAAAGATCTCTTCGGAGCCTGGGCTCCCGACGACACACGTGGAAGTGACGGGTTCTCGTCTTCAACAAGCCAAGCCAGCTAAGCGGATCTAAGCGGTCCAAATGTGTATATAATGTCTAAATTAAAGATATAACGAACATGTGTTATAAGAAAGAAAGACATAATATGAAGTAATATGAATATAAGAATGAATCCGTTGTGAACACCCCTCCACCGCTGGGCCAGCCACATCCCCAATGCGATGCGCGGGCACGAAGACGCGCGGATCATCGGGCTCCTAGAGTTGGCACCGCGTTCCAAGGTGGGCGGTGAGGTGCCACGCCACCGGGGGGGGGGTTGGTTTGGTGGAACACCAAGGGGGCTACGAAAGACTACGGAAGCCCGGAATGACTTATATCAGTAAGAAGAGCCCAAATTAATCAAAAATCCTCCAACATGGTGACACGTTAGGGGGCCCCTCCGGTGTCTGTGAAAGACCCCCAACTTCGGACCCCCAACTCCGTGTCTTCGCTTGGGATAAGTAAGGCGAATCTTCCTGGCCAAGGCTGTCCAAACCAGGCGTCCCCTCACCTGCAACCCCAGCACTCCTCGGAAAACCGCGGCAGTTCCTCGCCCTGGGCGTCGAGCGAGAGCCCTTGGGATCCCTTTGGTCGACGGGGCGTCCCAAACACTATCAAGTCCAATTGTAGACTGGATTCATGAGCTTTTTTTATTTGGATTGAAACGCCTCTTGATATGGGGGGGGTTGAATGGGGTAGAATTTTTATACGGAATAGACTATCGTCACGGATTGACACGGAAATGGTGGCTGGAGATGCTCCAAAACGGTCCCCCTTCCGTGAACTCCCGACCGAGCCGGAGCCCGGCACAACGGCACGGTGGCACGGTCGATCGAGAACTCTGCAGTTTCAACAACCGGAGACACGACACGACAGTCATGGTATGCCACGGTCGAGCAAACCTGGACAATACATAACCAAGTGACCCTGGACAGGTTGCGCTAAGCATTTTGTGATTATAACTCGAAGTTGACCTCCACTGCCACCACTACAGAATCACAAGGATGTAAAAACCGCAATCCTTGGAGCATGACAAAATTCTTTCGAAAATGTAAGCAACCTTGGTGAGCTGGGGCACAAAGATCGACCAAAAGAATTCAATAGATCGAGGACCATGGATTGGCAACTTAGATCCCGCAGCAAGTATGCACCACCAATTCGGCTGAATGATAGACCTCCACCTAACCCCCCCCCATACCATGACTACCACTATAAGACTACTACCAGGACTACAGGACTACTGTATCCAGTCACCATCCTGGCTGGATGTGTTCGCTTCATCCGCGCCGCCGCGCCCCCGCCCCCCACCTGCTTGGCTCGCTTCGGCCAGGTGCGACGATCCACTTGGCCTCCGGGGCGCGAACCGACCAGCCCAGCACCGCCCAGCACCGCCCAGCGCCGCCCAGCGCCGCCCAGCACCGCCGGCCTATGCAGATGGGCACCTCGGGTTGGGATCTGCAGGCTACTGGGGTAGTGGGGTGATGTCGAAGAAACAACGGTGCATTCAGTGCATTCCAATGATCTTCTTTAATGTACATAGCTTCTTTCATCTTCTTTCTGAAACCAAATGGATCAGACTCAGTGGTTCTGGTTGGGGATGCTGTTCCAGGTCACTACGGGTCACTTCAAGGATGACTACCAGGTTAAAAAAAAAAAAAAAACACCCCTTCGGTACCAACAAGCATGGATAGAAAAAGAACAAGTTGGGGAATTGTTGGGATGTTGTTGAAAATGGATTGGACAAAATGCATCATCTGCCTGCTTCCATCTGCAAGGGATGAAGGAGGATAGTTGTTGATTATCATCTGCATCATTCTCAGATCCTGGCCGAGGTGGACTCCTCTTGCCTCCGTGATCCATCCGTTGATCAATCATTTCATGTTTATGGTGTTCATGGTGTAGGAACATGTAGGAACCCATTGTCAGAGCTTAGCCAAACAATTTGGTCAAGTCCTTATGCCATCCCCGAGGAAAAACCATGAACAACTCCGGTGCCTTGGCGCGGCTCGTTCACGCGTGGCGCGGCTCGTTTCCGTCTCCAGACCGGTCGGTCTGAGGCCTGGCACCACGTGATGACCGGCCCCCCCCCCCAAAATCACTGACTGAGCGTCACTGAGCGACCCATCACCACCAAAACCGTGCTCTTGGATCACGATGTGCCACTGTGCTCTTTTTCTGCCAAATGTCTCCCTGTCCGTCCTTTCCCGGTCCGTGCCACAAAGATCCCCAAGAGCTCCCCCGGAACCAACTGGGCCTGGCACCCCTCGGTGCACGCGCCCAGCGCCGCGCTCCCGGCGCCGCTGCGCTGCCGCGCCGGGACCGCGCGGCGACGCCGGCGACGCGGACGGGAACCGCAGCTCCTCGAAGGGCGCGGTGAGGCCGGTGGCCTCCAAGGCAGCAAGCATCCACTCCATAGGAGCTATAGAGCAGTGGCAGCGTTTTGCAACTTTTGACATGTTCTAGATTCTATAGGATCTTGATTGATAACCCCCCCTCCACTTGAATTGAAGAACCTCTTATATATGGGGGTTTATGAATCAAGATCATTGGTTGAGTTCCTAGTGCCAGTACACGTGCGAGTTCTCCACACGGCTGGAGGACGCCAATTTGGGTGCCTGACACACCAAGTGGAGATGATTGCACGTGCAGGACAGCGTCCGACTCGACTCACTGCGCCGCCCTGTGACGAAAGAAAAACCAAAAACACGACGCAAAAAACCGCTGCATAGTTCGTCTCAACGTCTCAACGTCTCCAACCTCAGAAGTATGCACCGGGATGGGCTTGTGAAAAGCCACACCTGGCGACGGAGTCCACTTCTGCCCAACCCAGGTGTCCGAAGGGCTCGCGCTCCGAAGGGCTCGTGTAGCGGCGCCGCCTTCGGTATCGAGACCAGGATGATTCAGAAATGGTCGGAGCCTGTGCCGAGGGATGGCTCGTCTGAGTTCAAACCCGTCGCAAACGGCTGGGGTGAGGGGGTAAAGAGATGCACATTTACTGTGAATTTCCCATCCATATGGCAAACCGCCATACGCATTTATATATGAGATCCGGCATGATCCGGCAGATCTTTTTCAAGAACATGTTTTCCACACAATATGTGTGATACCGTGTGTGATGGTATATCCACGCGTCTGCGAAATCTTTGCCGGATCTGGCTTCTTCGTGTTGCCATATGCACCTATAGCTGTCCTAACAGGATTTTGAGATATTTTGAGCGCCACAATAAGTGCCACTGGTGTCACGCACTGCATTGGCTCGACAAAGGGAAAACCGTGAGGAATTTTGTAAATAGGGCAGGCAGCAATCCATTTTGAAGCCAAGAGTATGTTTCCAAAGTGTGCAACTGGTTTCCGTTTTCAATGCTGCAGTTGCCTTCAGCTGGGTTTCTTGTCGGGCATGTTTCGGGGTATGTCATATTGGGATAGGAGTGTCTTTGGAGCATGTGGGTTGGAAAAACCATGTTTTCATATTGTTTTCATGCCTTTCACCATTGTCCTGCTCAAAAGGAAAGATTGCCACTGACATAAGATAGGTTCATGGCCCATGGCTTTTCCGACAAGGAAATGCCAAGAAAACTGAGGTTTGAAGGCAAAATGATTTGAAGCCACCAGCGCAACTCAACATCAAAAACACTTCCACAAGCCAACATGCCATCTTACAAGAGGTATGCTTCGAGGGTATGTCAGTATGTAACATACATATCGACCTGTCTCGGATGAAGTTCAACACACGTCCTAGATCAAGGGCTCAGCACCTCGTTTGTGGAAACAGCCACGAAAGCTTGAGCACGTCTAGGTGCAAGGAAGAACAGCTTTCTGCGTTTGAAGCAGACATTAGCTCTGGTTTAACTTGAGATGCAATGTCCCCTACAAACACAAGCTTGGAAAAGGAGATGCCAACGCAAAACACCAAAGCTGCAAACAAAACTTGTTCCACACTGCCCGTGTCTCATGGCATGTCCATGCGTCTGCAAAGCTATTGCCGCATCTGGCACAAGTCACAAGTGTGACTGGAGTCAAAAGCATGACGAGCTCTGACTGAAAAGTGAAATTAAAAGCTAGAGGCCAAACTGCTCAAGTCCCGCCTTGCCTGTATAGAGGCCGGCTGCAATCTGGCCAATAGCTGAAAACATGGCAATGCGTCCGTTGTTGATCTCACGAGCCCTCATTTCGTCCGAGTAGTCATCAAACCAAGGCAGTGGATTGCCGAAGTTGCCTGGCTCCTTGCTCTCATCCTGGACGAAGACTGTTGCTTCAAGCACAGCGATGATGCCAATGACCAAGAAAAAGCCAATCTGGCCGTTGCCAACAGTTGCTGCTGTCACATCCTTTGGCACACCTTCGAAGCCAGGCAATTGCACAAGACTCTGAGTCAACATTCCAAGGGCGCCCATCATCGCCAAGCGGCCGTGCTTAATCTCCTTGGCGCGGAAGTCCTTAAAGGTAGCCTCATCCTTGCAAAAATCCAAAGGGTCAAAGAATCCGACAGGATCCATAGCACCAATCTGGGTCTCCTTGCTGAAGTTACACAGCACATTCTTGCGGGCGACAGGCTTCTTGGCGCCGGCAAAGCCCAACACAGCAACACCAGCAGATGCCGTAGCAAGGGCAGAGGAGGCACCAAAGCTGGACTCGGACTGGGCAGACACAGGGCCAGAGCCACGTAATGCCACACCCTGAGCGCTAGGCGCCACAAACGCATCCACGCAAGGCGCAGCAAGGACGCCAGCAGCAAGGAAAGTCTTTGCGGAAGCCATGGTGACAAGTCGGTGGTGTCCAAGATTATGTCCACGAAAGCTTGAGCACAAAATCTACTTAGCTGTGGTTCAATCAAACTATCTTATTTCCACATATCTCAACCACTTGTCCGAAAATCATTCACGAGTCTCTCCTGCATCTTAACCTCTTCCACTGTGGCTGGTGTCACGCCATGCACTCGAACCTGGTGTCACGTCTCCCGTGCAGCTCAGGGTCGGACGAGATGCTCCGGAACACCACGTCCGCGGCGCTACACCCATCGGCCATGAGGAAGGCGAGGTGCGTCGGATGGAGCAAGGGGTCTCATATTAGGGGTCTGATGGGCGTTTCAACATGCTGTTTCTTCAGGGCATCCAAAACAAATAACATCAAATGTTCAAAATTACCGTTCAATCTCTTTTAATGCACTCTCAGTCTCCCTTTGACTGTTTTCTCAGGTTCCCTATTGCGTTCTGCAACTGCTGCACCAATCAGGCTTGGGGCGTGCTTAGGAAGCTTCACCGATCGCTGCACTGGGCGACGCAGGGTGGGGAAGTCACCTGAAAGTCGACAAGGAGTGGACACAGGGAGCCTTTGTGGGAGGGTCGAGGGTCAGGTCTGGATGGACCCAGTGGGAATCCAGGACACCATGGATGACACCCATAGGACACCATGGATGCTCCGAGATTCTTGAGCGCTTGCTGAGCGCCAAAATCACGCGGCCAAGCGGGCCCCCGTCTTTTCTCCGCATAGCATTCGCCATGGACATCTGTTCACGCCCTCCGTCTTTACCTTCCAAACAAAAAACATGTTTTGGCCATGCCACTGGCAGGCGGATGTACGATGTACCCAAAACGAAAACACTGCAGGGTAAGCCGCACCGCCCACCGATCTTCAAAAACTACCGACTCAGTGTCTAGAACGCGGGCCTGTCTCGGTTACCCCAGCAGTGTCTCGACTAGAGCATGTTGCACGCGTCGCCGCGTGCAAAATCCAAAATCCAATTCAAATTTCATGTGCCCAAATTGGCACGTTTTGTTTGTGATCCAATTCGGATCGGTCTTCTGAAAAGATGCATTTGGGAAAACCATAATTTTGACCTCCATGACCCTCTCAAAGGCGCCCAAAACGCTGCGCAGCGCCAAAAACGCACGCGCTTTCAGCGCTTGCGAAAGTGAAGCGCGGCTGGTCAAGAGCTTCCATTCTCTGGCAGGTCTTCCAAGCGCTGTTGCCTCAGTTTCCGCGGCAAACATCACGAAACCAAAGGCCGAACTTTAAGGGAGGATTCGGTGGCAAAGCGGATTCGGTCAAGGAAGACAGTCCTATTTATTCGAAGACCTTTCAGCTTCGGAAGCTTCGGAAGGTGCTCAGCGGTGCGGGAAGGCTTTCAGATGGAGCACGGCCGGTGCGTGTGCGACGTACTCAGCCATTTGGGCGTCTGGTTATCTGTCAGGAACTTATCGCTTTTGCTGGTTGCTCACATAGTTGCTTACATGGTTTCACCCAAACCCTTTCAGGCACATGGAATTTACCGGATGAGAAGACGCGAGATGTTTCATGCGAAGGCTTTAATGTGCTGATGCTTTCTGCTCTTCTGAGACTCCCCACAGGCTCGGAAGGCTTTGCAAAGCCATCAAATGGCCGCTTCGTAATCGAATCTGTCAGAGCCATGGAAACTGCACAGTGAAATGACCAGGGGGAAGCTGCAAAAACAGCAACAAAAGGGAAGAGAGAGAGAGAGAGGGTGAACCATCGAGGTCTAGTGACTGTGTATAACGATGTCCTCCTTGTATCTCCTTGTGTCCAGAACGGCACAGCAGGCAGGGTTAACGTCAAAAAAACCATCAGCCAATCAATCGACCAATCCGGCCCGCGTGGAATTCGTTCGTTCGTTCCGCCCTGCCTTTTCGAGGTGCGCCGCCAGCTCTCTGGCCTGAGGAAACCGGGTCACACATCGAAGGAAGGATGATGCGACTCTGATTTTCCACAGATTCCATGTTGGTTCATGTTGAAATTGACATGTCTTTTTACCCCATGTGTTGGTCCAAACAGGTCAGGATCTGAACAGTCCCGCGACCGCCGCTCAGGCCGATGGAAGAAAAACCACCGTTTCTTCCGCGGTGCCTGAAAAAGCCCCTCCCAGACCGCGACCCTGGACCCATCTGGACCCTGCGTTCAGTGGGGCCATAGCCCGAATTCGAGGGGTGTTTGGACCCGAAGCAATCCCGGTTTTGAGGGATGAACGGAGCGTCTGGGCTTCAAAGACAAAACGAGCGACCCAACTCCCGCCGTGTGAGGAGCTACCAGAGCTCCCGACGGCCGTGGCTGGGTCACAGGTCGTTCCTCCTTGCGGTGCCGACTCTTCAGCTTTTCGCACCTGAAGGGTTCAGTGCACGACGAAAAGCTAAACAGGTCCAGTCTGACCCAGGTTTTTACCTGGTCATTTACCTCATTGAGTGTTTTGGTGTTTTTGTATGAACTTCAGTAAAAGGCATACCAAAAGGCGGGCACACAAAAGCATACCAACCAATAGAGGAGAAGCCATGCTGCCATCCGGATGTCCTTCATTCAAGAGGTGCGCTTGCTTGTTGCATGGGCTTATCTTTCGACCAAGCAATATGGGAGGAAGGTATAGTACAGCATAGTACAGCCATCTTGAAATCCAGTAACTTCTGTTTCGACTCATAGTCACAATCCACTGTAAGGACAAATGAGTCAAATGAGTCATAACATGACACTCAACACACGGTGTCCAACGGTGTCCGCTTCACAAACACACGCTTCCACCGCGGTCTCCGAGGAAGGAAGCTGAGGGGTGGACGAGAGCTTCCAGGACCTTCATCAAAGGAAGCACCGCCAGCTTGCGCGAGTCGTTGAGGTTGCACAAGACCTGCGCCCAGCCCAGTCGTTGTGGTCCGCGCATGGCCCACTCGGCTGGGCTGCCACGGTGTCTCGGGCGGGCCGTCGGCGCAGTCGTGGGTTTCCACTGCGGTGGGTCGTGAGGTGTCGTGAGTCGTGTCTGCCTCCTTTTGGGGACATATGCCTCCACTCTAAGGTTAATTAAATGGATCCTCGGATGGGAAAGTTGTTCACCGTGCGAAGCTTCGTAAGTCTTGCCATTTGAGTGAGACACATGAACATTTTCAACTTTACTGTTTGCTGTTCAGACTGATCTTGGCTTCATGCTCGCACCAAGCCAAGTGTGTCCTCAGAAGGAGCAGTTTGCAAGAAATCTGTTAAATTGTTATGATGCCATGAAAATTGATATGAATTCATTCATATATTGTGTGATATTGTGTGTCTCAAAATGGAGAAGGAACCAGGAAGAAGCCCTGAAGTAGCACCAAGAGCATTGACTTGTTCGGATGAAGCTTTTTGGGGCCAGCTGGGCTCCCCGCATGTGGGCATATCCAAACTCCAACTAAATTCTCTGGAGACGGTTCCTCTTCAAATAAATTCTGACCTCAGAACGGCCGTTCCGAGCAACCCGTGACACCGGCAGAACCCCGGTCCGTCCGAGTCCGCCCGTGTGAAGGCACAGCACATAAGTCCGTCCCGGCAAGTCCCGCTTCGCGTCGCGTGGCATGTTCCGAGCTTTGGGCAGTAGTCAACTGTAGCTCGAACCTCAGCGAGTGAGCTGTGTGAGCTGTGTGAGCTCCCAGCCACGCACAGCGAAATCTGCGACATCTGCGGCATTTTTGTTGGCGCTGGCATGTGTCTTTGTCAAGGTGCATGTCGCATCTTTGTCAGCAAAGCAGCCCGCAAAGCGCCAGCTTGCGGCTTTCAGCGACTTTTGTGCCGTTCTGGAACTGAACGTTTCCAATGCCCTGAGAATCATGTTCAGAGGTCAACCTGATTGATGATGTAAAAGCATATAAAAACTATGCCCAAAGGGACCAAATGATCTGATCCTGCCACTGCATGTTGGGCGAGAAATTGCAAGACAAGGACTACTTCATCCCCATTCCAAAACACTCCCCCCTCCACCGCCTCCACCCCCCAAACCGAAACCAACGCTCCATCATTCCCCTCCTTTTTTCCCCTCTCACCGCGTCTTCGAAACCCTCGGCTCGGCCCGCGGCACACTCGTCGCGCAGGCCCGCGGCGCGCAAGGCACCCCAGAGCTCGGTCCACATGCTGACCCACCTGGGCGGAGGCGGGAGAGGTGGGAGAGGCGGGAGATGGGCTGTTCACCCCGGGGGGGTGGTTGTTGAATATCTAGCTATCAGTGGGCTATATATCACTTGAATTCACTTGATATGTTCATGTTAAAAGAATTCAATATGAAGATGGCAAAATCATTGGACCAAAAAGAAGAACCTGGTACGTTCCACCGGGGGTTTTTTGCCTCGTTCGACCTGGTGTACTCTAGACTACCCGAACGACCACGACCACTTGAAGCGGGCGCCGAAGCGAGAGGTTTGCAAAGCTACGTATTACGGTTTGCACATACGTTTTCGGGGGAAATGAATGGAAATGGATGATTATGGATGGTTTGATGGGTTAGATGGTGGAATATGGTGGAATCGAGGTAGAATCGTCGAATCGTCACAAAATATCATCGAAAACCAACCAAAAACCCCTGGATCCCAAGATATTTGTTTGCGTTTGACTCAGACCCACGATCTCGTCCTTTATTTTGCAATCCTATATGGCCGCAGTACTGGCGTACTGGCCACAGTTGCTTCGTCTTAGATCAATCAAGTGACACATTAAAAAGCTTGGATCTCTGTAGATGTGAGCGCTGGATCTGTAGATAGATCCATACATCATTACCTTTTGTCAGGTTTGTTATGTCCTCGGCCTTTCGAGTTGACTTCGAGGCATCCGCAACCAACACAGTTGACACTCGCATTCCCATGGGCAAGGCATTGCCATTTGCCACGTGCTGCGCGCATCGCTACTTGTAGGTCAAGAGACTCACTGCAGTGCTCATAGTCAGCCAAAGCCTTGGCCCCAAGCACTTGCTGCACGAGTCTGACTGGCAGTGAAGCAGGATACGCACGATTGACAGTGTTCGCGGAATTGTAAGCAATCCTTGCAATCTGAAAAGATGCTTGCTGCATTCTCCGTTCTTGCAGAAGAAGTGTTTCTGATAGAAAGTTATACTAGAACAGAAACATCCTGCACATGCATACATCCTGAGCTGAAGACTTTCTGTACAAGACAATGGGCAAGAGTTCTCGGGTAGGTGTCTTCATGCCTAACATCAGCCACAACTCTCAGTGAAAAGCAAAGACTCACCGCATTGCCCTGAAACAGTACCAAAAACCGTTTCATCGAACGCCCGAAGCTCCCGAAGTCTTTCATCTTCCGCCTTTGATCCATTGTTGTTTTGCGGCCCATTTTACAGTGATCTACTGTAAGGGTTCTGGCTCTACTGGTACTTTGGTTTCTGCCCCTTTTCCTTCTCAGATCGAACAGCTTGTTCACTACATCGGATGAAGCTGCTCGTGGGCTGAGACGGCGCCTGAGCTCAATGATGCTATCAATAATGGACGTTGTGTCCTGACATCGGTGAACACCGGACCCCGCGGCGAGCCCTAGCGCTTTGGAACAAGACGAACAGCCCGGGTGACAAGACATGACAAGACGAACTTCTCAGCATCCGGGCTTTCATTTGTCACTGATTGTATAAGATGCCGACTTTTAGTAATATAGCTTTTAAGGTGCTGGGTATGTCCAAATCTGCTCCAGGCACGTCCGACGCCTCCGCCCCCAACAACCGGCGCTCCTCGTAGCTGCAATCACGGAGAATCAGCTGAAGCCTGGCACGCCCAGTCCGCCGCGCCCCGTTCGCGCGCGGCGCGCGCGGCGAAACGACGCCGGTTGTCGCGGTGGTCGGGGTTTGCAGCTGACAGCTGACTGCGATGTCTCGCGATGAGCGGCGTCGGGGTGTTTGAAACAAGATTGCACACAGGTATATATTAGGTGCTGCCTTCGTCGTTTACTTCATCTTCTCAAAATATGAGGCTCTGATGAAAGGGCCAAACCTGGTGAAAAATCACCAAAAAGTCTGCACACCATCCAGATGGGGGACCATCAGTTCGATCTGAGGGACCTGTTGCTCTGGCTGCAAGGCTCCGGCGCCTTGCCAGTAGGCTTGATGGCCGAGCCGGGCAGTCTCCCATCGCTCTGGACACAAACACCGACAGGCTTTGCTCCTGCGCGACGCTTCCGTATGGCATACAGCCCAGCGAACAAGTTGATGATCTGAAAGAATGGAGGGCACATCAACTACGTCGAATCAAAACGCCAATCCGGTCGTCTGCAGTGCAGAACGTTCGGTCGACGGTGCGCCTTCGGACGGAGGACGCGGACCGAGCCGGTCCGAGAGCTGTGCAAAAGGTCCCCGGCTCGTTTTCGAAGGACGTAGGACGGTCGGGACGGTTTGATCAAGCCCCTCCAATTGGATTGTAAGCCTTCGGGAGGTTGAGGGAGGTTGAAATATCAATCAACAATCAACGGTCTACATTGGATTTCAAGGTCTCAAAAGTGCGAAAGTTTCTCCTCTGCCTTTCTCCACCGTCTCTGAGCAAACATGTTCCCTGACACCCTTAAAAGAGAAAAAGCGGTCCTGCGTCAAGCGGCCCAACCTGAAAAATTGGGGGCATCTCACTGGAGACCCAAAAATCAACGCAATACGACCAGCAGCGACTGGATCGGGTTGCTGCTTGTGATCAGGCCTTTGTGGACCAAAAAACGTCCGGTGGTGACATTGCATGGATTCCGTATTGACTTGTTGGACACCCAAAGAGTAAAAAATAAACGGGCGTACATCGGGGGTACATTTGGATATTCTGGTTCGGAATGAAATGATCCTTGTCATGGCAAGTCATCGGCCCTGTTACCAAGTCTGCGGCAACACCACCTTCTCCGCAAAGAACCTGTGGCATCACCAGGCAAAAAACACGAATGGTAGGCAGTGTCTCGCACTCCACAAGCTTTCAGTGTAAGAAAACAAGCAAATTAGTTTCAGAGTAGATGGCACAACCCTTAAATGTAACTTACAGATGGAGGTCTATATAAACCACTAAACTTGGGATCACTTGTGCCACTCTCTCTCCTAAAAAAAAGGGAAAGCCAGGCGGAATGTCCGGCAACTCATCAGTTGCCGCCGTTCCCTCCTTGCAGTTCCCTCGTTCCCTCGCCTGCCTTGGGTCCAGCAAATGAAATAAAATCACATCTGCTTCAGCAATTCTTTGCCACGCTGCTGCCGGATCCTGGTGGATCATCCGAACGACATCGTGATCATCGTGTTCGGTCGGAAAGGAGAAGATCAGACGACACGAGTGACGAGACGGGACGTGGGTGTGTGGTAAATGGGAGATTATATGGGAGAATGTTTGAACATGGTTACACCACGTGTTTAACAGACCGTCAACAGACTAAATAAACACCAAGACATGGCCCTTTGGTTGAAGGGCCAAGATGCTTGGGGGTCTTTCCCCAACCATCGAATCACACCAACCTGGTTGGCAATCCCCAGATCAGGATCATCCCAGTCTCACCGGAAGCCGGCTGCCCCCCGCATCTCGCAGTTCCTCGCTGCGCTCGCTGGCTGCAGCGGCCCAGCCCTGGGCGCGGTGGTTTGCGCGGCTTTTTCACAAGGAACTCTGTGGTCAGACACTGGAAGATCGATCTGGAAGTTGAAATGAACGGAACAAAATACTAAACCTATAATGACCTATATGCCTTCTGATCTCCCCATGATTCATTTAGGCCGATCTGTTCAATCGATTGAAAGATCCTGTTTCCGCAAAAAATAATTGGGGTTTCTCATATCTGATCGCACCCCTGATTGTTACAGATGGCCTATAGTGCCTAAATCCTGTGCCATCTTCGGCTCAAAATCCATCCCATGTAGAATTGATCAATGGAGATGTAGCATCGATATGATTGGATCGACATTGATCTGGCTTGGACCCCCTGATTTCATAGAAATCCCCAATGCGACATCGGACATCCTGTCACGCCGTCACTCGCCTGGACGGCATCAAAGATTTCTTCTTCCTTTGCCACAGACAAATCCTGCCACACCAACCGCCGACCGCCGCCGCTCTTCGGCGGAGCCCGGCTTTTTTCGGCGGAGCCGGGGTTTTTCGGCGGGTTCCGGTTTTTGCGGCGGAGCGGTGTTCGGGTGAACTCGGTCCGCCGTCCTCACTTGTCAACAAAGACATAAATGCATCCGCTGGTAGGCGGCTGATTGCCTGGCAGGTCAGGGTCTGGCAGGTCATCTGGCATGGCTAGGCTCTAAGCCAGCAAAAGCTGGGTGATTCTGTCAATGATCTCTTGTAGGCCATCTGATCCGTTAAAACCAAATGATCTAATCAACTGCCATGTGGCTGTCGTCATCGAAAAACCGCCAGCGGAACCGACACGTGGAACCACGGAAAACGTTCCACGGTACGGTCCACCGCCGAGCCCGACCACCTCGGGACAGGCAGCCAAAGCTGCAGCACCAAAGGACTCCACCTGGACTGGCGAAAAAAAGGAGGTCGGGTCGTGGTGGTTGTCCTCTTTGGACTGGATGGGTCAACTGATTTACAGGAAAGATAGATGATCTTCCGTTTCCATGAATCGTTTAAGGAACCGCAGTACTTGGCATTGGGTGGATGTATGATATGTTGCCGTGGACTGTAGGCTGCATGGTACTTAACATAGCAAGGCGACCAAGTTGGGTCTGTCAATTGGCCCCTTTACACACCGAAACACCACCACTTCAAGCCCGGGGACCGAGCCGCCACGGGCTGACACGGAGCTCGCTCGCTCGGCCGCCGGACCCGTGCGCGTAGCGCTTGAGACCAAGGAATCCACCTGCCGAGGCGGAAAACAACGCGTGGACGGCGCGCGGACGGCGCGCGGAGGACGCGGAACTGAAGGCGGATGGATGGAACACCGAGGTGGACGAGGGAGGGGGTCCGAGCACAAGTCAAAACGGACGTCAGCAAATCGTGTTTAAGGGTACCTTGGAGAATCAAGTGATGTGGAGTGTTGTGTTGGTGGGAGGCGCTTTTGGAAGGGAAGGCGTAGGGCTTCTGAACCTATACCAAGTCTTTGGAAAGAAACCATATATGCATTTAGAGAGAGAGAGAGAGAGATATAACAAAAAAGTGGATAGATCTTGAAGTTGAACATGTTTACCAATCGTCGATCCAACTCTGGGATGTTCCTGGATCCTGGATTGTCTTTTTAAAGGAGCATTTTGAGTCGATACAAAGAGAGAGGCAAAGGAAGAGAGGGAAAGAATAGCTTTCGCGGTTCGCAAGCAATTATGCTGGTGATGCTGCTTTGATAGATTACAGCTAGCACCACAGTGCACCTGAAGGTGAATGAAACTGAGACATCCATGAATAGTAAGGATGAAGA
>CAXAMN010022095.1:359140-381562 GCA_963970005.1 Durusdinium trenchii | reverse complement strand
CGTTTCGAGCTGTTTGTGTTTGCAAGCAATTCTGCTGGTGATGCTGCTTTGATAAACTGTAGCCTTAGATAGCTTTAGAAAATTAACCCACAGGGCAACTGAAAGTGAATGAAACAATGAGACGTCCATCAAACAAAAGGATGAACATGCTTGACGTGCTCGCAGAATGACGCCCCTGCAACTGCACGCAGTTAATGCATTGGGGTTTCAACCCTGCCACTTCAATGATTTATGTTCATGGGCAATGATTGTATCTAAATGTTTTGTTTTTCAATTAATAGCCTGTAGGTTGCCAACCTACGGTTTGAGCAGTTTGTGTTTGGAAGCAATGATGCTGGTGATGCTGCTTTGATAAACTGTAGCTTTAGGAAACCTACACATGCGGTGTAGGTTTCCAAAAGCTGCATTTTATCAAAGCAGCATCACCCGCATAACTGCTTGCAAACACAAACAGCTCAAACGGTAGGTTGGCAACCTACAGAAAAGAGCACATTTGGCATCATGGTCTAGGAACATAAATCATTGAAGTGGCATGATTGCAGTTGATGCATTGGGGGTTCAATTATACCACTTCAATGCATTGTGTTCCTGCACAATGATGCAAAATATGCTCCTTCAATAGGCTGTAGGTTGCCAACCTACCGTTTGAGCTGTTTGTGTTTGCAAGCAGTTATGCTGCTGATGCTGCTTTGATAAACTGTAGCTTCGTGCACATCTCATCAATCCATCCGTCCGCCAGCCGATTGACATCGATTGACGACCTATCAGAACCAATATTTGTATGTTTGTTGTTTTGTGTTAATCACCCGGCATCTGAGCTCGTCACTGACCCGCCACGGCTGCACAGAAAAGTCCTGATCTGTGCAGATGATCGATGACAGAATTGCGGTCGACGTGATGCTCTGTATAGTATCTTTGCATGCCATGGGAGTGCAAGACTATCAGACCATGTTGAATTGACTAATTGTAAAACTGGAGGAAAGGTGATCTGACAAGGTCTGTCCTTTGCTTTGGTGGTGCCAAATAGAGTCGAAGAGAAGGACGATTCTGTGGGCTATCCATCAAAACCCTGTTTTTTGGGCATGTCCCCAAACACTCCTTCTCTATAACCCGAGACCAGTGCGCTCCGTGTTTTTCTTTGACTCCATTCTCCAGGCGGCCTTCACCCCATCGACCGGTGCCGTGCGCGTGCGGCGCTCTCGCCTCCGCCATGCACTGAGGCTCCAGACCCACAGCTCCCGTCGCTGATCGAGCTTCTAAGGCAATCCAACGTCGACATGTCAATTCTAAGTCCTCCACAGACGTGGTTCGTTGAGGCGCGGTGCCATCGGCCAATTTATTTGGGAGATGGTGGAAGGATTTGGAAGGTGTCGCAAGTCAGAATCTTGATGCCTGTGATCTGATTCAAGTCTTAAAGAATCTTGAATCAATACATTCTTGATTGTAAATGGGTCTTAAATTGCCTGTGATCTGTGTTGTGCATTTTTTTTGGCTGGGTGCACCCAAATATCGAAGGACGCCGGCCAAGCCGCCAAGCCGAGCAACTGGGTTGGGTGACTCAAGGAGCTGAGAGTAGTGGAGGAACCTTTTCGGATCAACGAATGAGGTAGACTGGCTGGGTATGGCTGGGTCATGTTTTCTCAAAGAGCCGATGAATTCTTTTTAAGTGATTTCAACATAGGATATCTCAAGGTCAAAGCCAAGCACTCTTTGAAGACTCCCACATGCGAGGCCGCAAGCTGTGCGCCGTGTGTGCCGTCCTCAACCATGTACTTTCGAGCAGCATCAAGGACACCAAAGATCGTGTCGGAAGACAAAGTCACATCCATGTCCTCAGTCAAACAGACAACTCAGTTACATGTGGTTGTTTAAGCAACAAGTTCTAAAGACAACAAATTTTCTTCATCCACCAGACCAGAAGGTCATGGACCTGGGCCTCTGGCATAGACCCATCGGTGAAGAATTCGAAAGGGTCCAGGCATGATGTCTTCAATCTTGACCTCAGCAAACGCATCACGTAAACGACGTTGGACATCGACAAAACTCGACAAAACTTCTGCTGTGGCGTAGAGATGCGGAGATGTTATGGGATGTTTTAGGGAGGCGCTGTCAAAATCCTTGTTGAAGCTATTCTGGTACATTGTCCGTACAGCACAACGACCAAAAGTGGAGTCTCCCACACAGAATCCCTGGTAATCACGCATACTAGTACCATCACATACCATCACATACCCATTCCATCCCATTCATGTTTCATTCATTGCTTTTGACCCATCCCTTCACACGAACGACCGGTGAATTCCCGAGGAAAACCACGCGTCCTCCGAAAGCCGTCGACCTGAAAGACCCGAGAAGCCACCACTCGTGGTGTCGCTTGTTGTTCACGGAATCCCGCCTAGCAACGACTCGACCGGACCAGGTCGGACGAGGTCGGTGTGCAGGTGTGCAGGTCTCATCCCATGCGTCGCTTTGGTGCATTTTTGAAAAAAAAACAGGTCAATGACCCCAAACTTCTGCTTGAACTTGTTTGGGTCGTAACAATATATAGTAATCTATCAGAATCATAATGTTATACTATATAGGTCCTATCTCTCGCCTCAAAAAACATCTTCGAAAAGACCTCGGAGGCTCGAGCATAGATGGCCTGACCGCACGAACCCCACGGAGAGACAAAACCGGGGCAGGAAGGGGGGGGGCGGGCCAGGCAGGTTGGGTAGGTCTTGGTATGGCTGACACAAACTGCGAGAGGTGTTTGTAAAATGTTGCAAACATGGAAATCCATGTATGTAACATGGTCTACTGCCCTGTGCCATTCCACATCATTCTACTCTGCATTCACCGCAAAAACAATGTGTGTCTGTAGACAAAGCTCATCAAAGCTCCAAAAGGACTATAGGATCTCATAGGCAAGTGTTTTTCGACACATGCGCCCCAAACTGCAGGAATACCTCTATGCCCAACATGCCTTGGCACGTCGGACGTCACTCTCTTGTCACACCTCCCACCAACCCCTCCGCCGACGGCGGTGACGGCGTGCCATGTTCATCCGTGTTCACAGGTCGCCTTGAGGCCAAAAAAGCTTTCACCCTCGGGTCCAACTTGAAACTCCACATCCTCGTGGCCGGAAAACGGGTCTCCGGGTGGCGGGTCTGACAGCTGACGGTCTCGTGGGTTCGGGCCAGTCGTTGATGGATTTTGGGGGGGGTTGTTCGTACGAAAACACAGGACCAGCGATTGCTGGGCCCAAAACGCTCCTGCTTTAGACTAAAATATAGACCAAAGACACTCCCCGGCCATCAATGCTTGGCAGCCTATTGCAGCAAGAAACCTTCCTGCTCAGGCTCGCACAGAATAGGTTGCGGAATTCTCAAGCATGACTTGCATCCGTTTGCTTTTGGCATCGGACCTCTTCAGGCACTTGTCAGGCACCAGCATCGAAAAGCAGAACAAAATCAAGCGAAGCAGAGATGTGTGGCTCAAAGTACAACATCGTTCAGTGTTTTCATCGAAAGTCCGCAATCGAACTGTTTCTGCCGGGCCTTTTCATATCGAAAAAGCCACGCTGTGCTTTCTGAATTCGAGGTTAAAAGTGGGGAATTTATGGGAATTTGGAGTGGAGGTGTGGGCTAGCGAGCTTGGCCATTTGGCCAGGGGGGCTGTGACGGGCTGTGTGGCTTGGAACCTGCTTAAGACGACCCAAAGGTCTTAGCAAATCTGGAGAACTCCAGACACTTGTGTTGTCCCGTGTTGTCACATGAAAGAACTCCGGTGATTCCAACCAAAGCTGGGAATCTGAATAGCTTATGCTACACCAACGGCATGGAGAGTACTTCCTGTCTTTCAAGTGAAATTAGAATCCAAGCTATAGAATCCATTTAAGTTCTTGTTCCTCCCATGGCCTACCTTGGGATCCCTGGACGGCAGCGGATCACGGATCAAGGTTCATCAAAAACAGCAGAAGAACGCAACACTGACACAGCTGACAATGGCTGAACAGCTGGCTTGGATTGCACACATGAAAGTCTAGCCCAGCAGATACGGATATGCAGTACTTCGTCCGGACCATGTCACCGGACTTCTTGCTGACTTTTTCCGTGACTTCTAGCATAGGCTAGCCGTGGCCGCCATGGCCTTTTCGGCGGAAAAACACGGGCAGTCGGCATCGCAAGACCTGAACCAGTCGACCGGAACAAGTCGAAGTCGAACAAGTCAACCACCATCCACGACCATCCACGCTCACTGCTTGTAGCCTTTGGATGCGATCACAGCTTCCGACTTCTGCAGCAACCTGGGAAGCTACGCTGGCTCTGAATCTGCGTTCTTTTTCTCTGGTCAGCTCAGAGTCAGTTCGTCTCAAAGACTACAGACTACAGTAATCTGATGAATTTGGATGTGTGATAGTCTTTGGATGTGTTTGGAGTTGTGTTTCAATGACATCTCGTTCATCCCTGGCCGCCCTGGCCCATGTCTTTTGTTGGAGTGGCATTCAACTTTCCAGACAATCCGGCGGATTCAAACACGGGCAGGAACATGCAGGAAAACTGCACTACCTCAAAAAATGAACGTCTCATGTCATGCCAGACCAAAGTTCCTCCGTCCCAAGTTCGCTGCGCTTCTTCCATACCCATCTCTTCCCACATCTTCCGAGTCGGAAAAATACGGAGCTCCGAGCGACTCTTTCACCGAGCTGTTGGCCAAGTCGGCCGCGGTCTGGCCTTCCTCCCCGGTCGAAATCGGCTCGGTTCGGCGTCAGCTGCCAGTGGGTGGAACCGGGTGGCTCCAGACCGCGTGAAACAGGTGAAAGCCCCAACCTCCGGGAATCGCTATGAATCGCTGATGGTCTTCTAGATGGTTTTGCGGTTCTTGAGACTTCCGAACGACCATCAAACGTGCAAATCAATCCAGATCTCTGTCAACAGGCCCCGTCGGCCACCCAGTGACCGATCTTCCCGGGTCCGGATTCTTCTTGCCCACATCTGCATGGGCTTCCAGTAAAGCCTGCACGGCTTCGACCTCGGTCGGACCCTGGACGCTCTGGACCAATCTGGACCATCCGTTTTGGATGGTTTTTGGGGCCGTGTTCGGTTTCTGGACACCCAGACTCGATTGGTCGTACCATTCAGTCTGTTTTCAGGATGGTGCCTCAACATCTGATAGTTCTCGACCGGTCGAATTGGTCGAAACGGGCAAACCTAATCCAATACAATGATTTTGCTGGTGATCCACTTCTTAGGGAAGTGGATCCAAGTTTCTCCAACATCATCAAGTTTGTCTTCAGCGTGTTGATTGAGTCTCCGACATTGCTTTCCACAGCCGCCTTCATCAAAGCCTGAACAATTCTGGGCCGAAAGACGCCCAAAACCCTGGGTGCGAAAACAAGCTGGTGCCATCTCTTGAGCCATCGGTTGAAACATGTTCCATTCTATGTCTCGTCTGATGTCAGATCGCCCACTTCCAAGTCCATCAACGAAATCGCCGGAACGACTTGCCGCTTTTGGTGGAATAGCAGTGGGGTCAGCGACGTGGAAGGCCAAGGGGCTAAGGGTATACCTTTAGACGACAAGTCGTGTCCTTGGGGTAATGGTGTAGCAGTATATAAAGATTCTAAGAGGTCATCTGGGAGGTTGCAGCAGCATCACATGATCAAGCAATCGCTCTTCCTGCACGTCGACTACCAGGCGCCGGCCCCCACCACTGCAGCTTGGGAACTGTCTCACCAAGGCCATTGGCATGATCCAAAGGGCAACCATGTTCGATGAGCAGTTTGAAGGCGTCCAACTTGAAGGACATGGAATCTAAGGCCTCCAGCGCGACGCAAGCTGGCCGATTTCGCGCCATGCGGGCGGTCAGACGGCTGGAACCCAGCCCGGTTCGGTCAGACGAGTTACGGTTCGGTTTTTGAGGAAACTTGGCTGAAAGAAACTCCACACGGTATAAGTCCTACAAGTACAGCACCAACTTGACGCGCCAACTCCGCCGAAACTTCCCCCCAAACACCTCAAAAACATCCCACCAACCCCACAGGTCCCTGCCATCATCAGCACCGTTCCCACATCTTCCGCCGTGGCTTTGGGATCTGCTTTGGCCAGCAGCAGCATCCGCAGCAAGGGCTCGTCGCAGCGGAAGGCTGCGGGGAACCTGGGAGCAAGCGCTGCTCCAAATGCTGAAGCCGTCCGGCAGAGCGATCGCTCCCGCTGTGTAGTCCTATGTCCTACAGTGCTACTGAGCTGGAATTGTGACATTGGTTTTATTGTTATTGGACCATCTGACCATCTCAAACAAGCTAGAAGGACTGAGTCAGTCTCTTTTGACTCCAAGTCACAGCGCAGTCTTTCCTTTGCAATCAGCAGCGGCAGGATTTGCACCAGCTGTCCTGAAAAAAAAGCACCAACATCGCGCGCTCTCTCTCTCCCTCTCTCTCGCTCTCAGATGTTTTTCTTTCAGCTGGGGTCACAAGAACCATTCATCTCAACTCTAAGGGTCAACGGAATGGATTGCATGTTCGAACCGCCAAACGGCCAAGGGTGTTTATAGTTCGGGCCTAAAACAGTAGGCCACAAGGTTCGCACGGCTCGAGTTCACCAGGGGCTCATTCTTCTATGACTCGACAAAAAATGAACAACATGCAAGCGAAACATACCAAAACTATACCGAACTGCCCCTTCTCCTTCAACAGGTTCTTCTTTTTAGAACCAGTCCTACAACCAGCTTGTCATACCGAGTCAAATACAACAGCAGGTGACTCCCCCTGGGCACTAGCATATAGCGTCCACTCGCCACATCGCAACCCTAACGTGTTTGGACGGACATGTTTGGACTGACATGTTTGGCTTCCGCATCCCAGGCGCAGGAGGACTTGGGCCGCTTGCACGTGCTTCTTCTCAACTGCTTCGATGAGGGCGGTTTTCCCAGACTTCGCCCTGGGCCGCGATGGGCGCGCGCCGCATCGAGACGTCAGACCGTCGGTCGTTCTAAGACTCCAACGTGGCATTGACGTTCACCTTCAGCTCCAAGAGCTTCTCAATCTCAGGACACATGACGTGGGCACCCAAAGAATCTGGACAGATGAGGCAAGAGAATGCAAGAGATACATTCTGTGTCGCTCTGTCAGAAGAGGAAGACTACATAATATGACTAAAAACATCTAAAAACATTAAGTGGGCGGGTTGGGGGTAGCGAATTTATAGTGCTAGAACATTCGATTTATAGTGCTATTATACTAAAACCACTACAGACCACCCTGGAAAGTAAAAGGACCTCGACAACAAAGCAACTCAGGTCATCAGACTGGCACAGTGGACAGCTGAGGTCAACACGCACTCCAGATTGTTTTTGCTGGCAGCCTTCCGCAGCGAAACATCACCAGGGAACGTTACAGAACAGTAGTTCCCCTCTTGGCTGAAGCTTGGAAAAACCAATGAAAAAACCTATGGCCAAGACACCGAACTTCTCTCAGCAACCCTCGCCGTCTCAGGCCGCGTGCGGCCTGAACCCTTCCACGGATTCTGAGTCAGTCGAGTCTTTGGACTCCGAGCGTCGACCGATGCCTTCATCAAAGGCGTTTGCCCAATCTTGTTCGGGACATCTGGATCGACGCCTCGTGAACCACGGGCCACAGAGGATGGATCGGGTGAGTCTAGTTAGACCGGCTCTGCGGTCTCGGTCTGGCCGAGGGCGCGGCTGTCGCGCGCATCCAGAAGGCAGTGTACCTGACAAGTACAACATGATGAGCAGCAGGTGTGTGCGTGTGGCCTCTCTTGTTGGCGGGGACGACCACGCAAGAAGACAGCGCTTTCCTAAATAATCCTAAAGAGTCTAACAACTCGTAAAGCCCTGCTAGCGACTGTCAATCACCCGTGTGTGCTCAGTGTACATTGAAAGCTTAGAGAACAACAAACGGAAAAGGGTGAAAGGAACAGCGATGGAATGCCAGGAAAACGACAGAACAACTCAATTCAAGTTCGACTCCATTCAACCCTGCAAGTGCTTAGGACATTTTAGGACGCTCCCTGCCAATTGAAAGAGTAAGAGGTCCCTCTTCACCCTTGAAACGGCGCTCCTCTTTCGCACTCATTCATCCAGGCGTCTATTTCCAGATGGTTCTGCGCAATGGCCATCATCAAGGCATTATCTCCATCCAAGTCGGATGCCATGAGGTCAGCCTGAAAACGCCCACCGACTGTCCTTCGATTCGAAAGTCGGACCGACTAGTAGCTTCTTAGTTACGAGTAGGCGATGCCAGAAGCGCCCCGTTCATAGCGTCCCCTTGCTCCGTTCGTAGCGATGCCCTTTGTTACTAGTAGCTTCTTGTTTGCTGACAATGCCCTGGAAACATCTTCAAGAAAATGGAGCTCCGGAACTGGTGAGCTTAATGCCGTGTTCAGGTGGGAACGACAACACTCTGCGAACCCGTGTGATGTCAGTTATGCTGAGAGTTAGAAACGCATCATGTGCATCGTGGGGATTGTCTTTCCACGTCTGCAAAGGGTACTAAGCTGGCTTAGTACTTGTTTCGGGCCTCCATGATCTTCAGATGATCTTTGCTTTATGTTCTGTATGTGTTTCATTTTGTTTCCGGTTGAATTTTCCGAATCTTGGAAATCTTGGAACACCACCTGTACTACCTACACAAGGAACGTGTCTCAACCAGGTGATCCAACAACTTGGCCTGACAATCCCTGACGATCACCACCATCAGCGATCTCCGTGCATCTCCGTGCCTTGTGCTCCATCAGCACCTGGACGATCTCCCTCTGTCCCAAGGCAGCCGCCCGTAGCAAAGGCGTCGTGCCGCCCTCGTCACTGCAGTTGCAGTCGCCCTCGAAGTCCTCGCGGAGACGCTCCAGCACCGACGCCTCGCGCAGCGCGACCGATCGCCGAAGGAAGGCGTTCGGAGTGACGCAGCTCGGGGAGTGACGGACGCGGCTCGGGCCAAGAGCCTGGTTGCCGTGCTCGATCTCTGCAAAGAGCTTCTTGAGCTTTCCTGTCAGGTTTCGTATGGGCACTGAAGAGCATAGGTATACAAGCGTCATCAACGTCCCACGATCTCCAACAACCCGTCGCAGGGTATGTGGTCGTCGCGGTCTACGTCTGACCCTCAACGAGGCGGTCATTGGACCCTTAACGAGGCGGCCCGGCCGTCCTGCTTGGCCCTCGTTTTCACCTGCAGGTCTCAGAAGATCCATCGGGATCGGGGACAGCCAACGCGGCCGTCACAGGGACCCACGCTCCCCAAAAAGCCGTGATGCAACCAATGGGTGAAGCATGGTGAAGCATGGAACTCACCACATGCATCTTGGGCGGAGCAACTTGTTGGATAGAAAGGTGTGCATATGGTTGCATGTTCATGTCTTCCTGCAACCTGCATCTGGGCTGTGGAGAAGGGAAGGGAACATTTGGAAACTACTCTATCTGACTGAGTAACTATCGTAAGCAGCAGGTTGCATCTGTAGCAGTCTGAGCCCAAGCTGCATCAGCACAGAAATCATTGTGTTTGGCCTGTCAAGTTGCATGAATCGAACACAAAAGTTCTTCCAAACTAATTATTTAGATCTGACTCAGATCCAAAATCATCCAAATCCTATGTCAGGTCTCAAATTCTTCAAATCCATTTCCATCCATCCATGTCCATCCTTTTTCCTGGTGCTCCGAAAGTCTCTGCCTTCAGCTAGTTGGTCCATCCGGTAGGGGGGGGGGCATTTCCAATTCTCCGCTGCCGCTGCCCCGGACGTCCGAAAATGGGGATTGCCACGCAAGCCACAGCTAACCCGTGGATTGGTGGGGAGCCTATCATGCTAGGTCCGTGCGGTGCGGTGCCTTGGTCGTGTCACATTGGAATTGGGCCACCGGTCTGGATCATGTTGGACCATCCCTACCGATTACCCAGAAAAGGCGTCAGCGAATTGTACGTTCTTCCTTATAATTAGATCTTATAGGATTAGTAAGTAGGGAGGTTGGACTAGAACGGACGCTGGCTTGGAACTCTGGTTACCATGAGATGCTATAACAAGGATTGGTTTCAAGAACTTCACAATTTCGAGACCAACCAAAAACCTCCAAGATCCAGACTGAAGAGGTCTATGAGTCTATGGCTTCACTGCAATCTTTACAATCTCCTCCTCGGCCCTGTAGACAATGCATGTGGCGCCCTCAGCCACCGTGGAATGACCCACGAAGCGGGCCAAAGGGATCTCGATCTCGTTGTACTCCTCGTCCGCCAGGACGACGATCTTCTCTTCAGGCCCCGAGCCACGCACATACATCACCTGCGGGACGGGCACCACGCGGGACGCGGTCGGGCGCCCGTGAGAGCCACGCCCGGGACGCGAGAGGTTCGGGACGTGGCGGGTCAGGTCGGTTTCAATTTGGAGGGCGTTTTTGGGCACCCGAAGGCACCCGAAGTCTCGAGTTCCCATGTTTAAACATTTTGAGAGTCCAGTCAATGTCTCGGCCACTACCCCGGCGGACTTCCAGGTGGGGTACATGAGTCAGTCAAGTCACGGAAGTTCCGGAAAGCAGAGCACTTCAAGTGAACACACAGGTCCAGGGCTCGACAGGTCCAGGTCCAGGTTGCTCCGCGATGACATGGACGTCACCACTGTCCACATGAACAGACTCCACTGGATGACCAGACATGGTCGACCAGGCAAGGGGGTTTGGAGCTTGCTTGGACCCACATCATCCATCATCCCACCATCCCTGGTGTATACAAAACACGAAAAGAAGAACTTACTTGGACCCTTCCACTATTGGGTGGTCAAACAAAGAAACTGGAGAAAATGTGGTCCGTTTGGCGCACGGTCCTCTTTTTATGGGGGATGCGTTCAAGGGGTCCGCCCCTGAACCCCCTTGGAATCATTTTAGATAATTCTGGGGGGTGTGAGGTAGGTTGCTAATCAAAAGAGACGGGGGTTGCACTGAGACATGATTCCAGGGGGTTGGGGTCAATGGGTGACCTCTCATAGGGGGCGTCAACCTTGTCAGGAATCATGCTCTACATCACTATGTCACTATACTATTCCATGTTCTGTTTGAATGCGCCTGAGTCTTAAGCATTCAGACGGGGGGGTGCATCAACTTTTGTGTAGCACGATGCCAACACGAGCTGCACCAGTCTCTGCGGCCAGCTGCGGGTACCCGAGATTTGCCGAGGGATGAACGCATCGCATCGCCGTTTCCGCCAGAGAACACCTTCCTTTCTCTGAAAAGGAATGGCCCCACACACTTCGTGGTGCCCATCCTGTTCTGACTTCACGCGGTTCGCGCCTTCCGAGGACTGGGTCCAAAAGGCCGGTGCACGGCTGAGCCGAGGGAACCGACTCCGGTTCACCACTGGATATAAGATGATATAAGTCATATTGCATCCCCTGTTCCAAAGAACAGCCTCCCAAGGGTTTTCTTCAAGGTTAATATGACGCACACCCCATCACACCCCACTACCATATGGACAATCAACGTCCTGTACCCCATCACACCCCCAATACCATGGACAATCAACCCTATCAGCCTGTACCCCACTGCCACATCCTAGCCCACTGCCTGGCACTCTTGTCTATCTGGTTCAATCTTGGTCAACTTGGCTCCACTGCCAAACTTCTGCACCCTCTCTTTCCCAGTGTCCAGCTCGTCATAGGTCACGTTGTAGGCCGCCGCTCCGCGCCCCTGCTTGTGGGGTTGCCAGTCGGTGACCTGCCCGAACTTGTCGTCAAACCTGACCGTTGGGTCCCGCGGGGCCCGGAGGAACTCGTCGCGCGGAGGTCCCGAGGAGTGCTCCACCGGCGGCAACGGAATCCCACCACGGTGGTGTTTCGGCGTACACCCGAAATGCGGGTGTGGCCGAAGTTCAAAGAATGACGGAAAAAATCCTCCAAAACAAAGCAGCAACCTTTTCCGCATCGCAGCAGATCCCACTCCTGCCTGAGAATCATGCCCTTCCTCACATCCGTGACGGTGATCAATTCCTTGGTCGAGAAGCACCTCAACGAAGATCTCCGACTTCCAGCTCGGCAGGCTTGGCTGACGTAAACGCGGGCGACCGCCCACATCGTGCGAGGAGGAACGTTTCTCCACCCCGGAGCCACTAGTTCTGGCTCCCTTTGGGGGCCCCTTGAGCCACCAGAGCAGAAAGATTCCTCTTTGGGGGGCAGGGCCTGCAAAATCAGCACCAAAAAGAACCTGGTGGGCAGTAATTTGAGCTGGATGTGCGTTGCTTGCAAGGCTTTTTTTGAGGCCCTGCCCTTGAATGCTCAATTCACTTATCATTTGCTCCATCACGTACCTTTGAAGTTTCCCGGTGGCACGGTTACAGCAGAGAAAACAAGGCAATGTGGATGCAACGGGTCGCACGGGGTGTGCTCGGCAACACAAACAATTGGAGGAACAAAAACTCTCATGCAATGAAATTCTCCATCCGAGGTCGTAGGGTGTCACAAGCAAGGTCATGCGCTCCATCCACGCGCATTGTTGCGGCATCGGGCGCTCGCTTTTTGGGAGGACTCTTGCTCCGCCGCACTCCTGGCACGTCCGGGAGCTTCGACCCGCAGTCGCACGTCCAAGTTGGCCAAACATGATTCTGAAGCGACGTGTCAACACCGTCAAGAGTGAATTCAGCACGCGTAGCGTATACGTGTTCAGCCCACGAGCTGATGGCCCTGGCTTTGTTGAGGAATGATCAAAAACAAGTCTTGGGCACAAGAAACCTCGGCACCGACTACTCCAACTAGAAAACTGTGGCAATCGGGCGCCGCTACATGCCGCTACTTCTTCTGGTCCAAACTGATCAAAAGATCGAAAGGGGCGCCAAGCGGGAAGAACCCAATCAACCCTTTTCGGCATCCCGGACTGTTCCTTTCGGGTCTCCGGGAGTTCTCCGCTTGCGAACATGCTTGAAATCCGCTCCATGCTAATCGGTTGGTCGCTAATCCAACCCCCTTCATAGGGATCAAGACTGCTAGCTCCACCTTGAACGCTCCGGGAATGTGGCGCAGAGCGTTCAAGTGGCACTTTTTTTTTTCCTTTTCACTGAGACTCAAAGGGGGCACCACATGGCTCCATATAGATGTGTTGTCTTCCTAGTGCCAATTAGATCAATGTAAACAACTAACAATGAACATATATATGGCATGTTACATGTTGCACCATATTATGTGGATTTATGTGGTGTCTTAATGCAGTGGATCAAAATTGGCACCATATACAAGTCCAGCACTACAAGTTGGTATATATAGTCTTCCCCAAAAAAGCACTGGTGGGTGGGTCCAAAAAGCTTGTTCTCCAAACCTAGGCAACCAACCAGTGGATCCCGTCAACCCTTGTTTCCATGCGGTGCCGTCCGTGTTTCCATTGTTCCCAGCGGAGGAATCCGCCCGCCCGCTCCTCTCGGTTCGTTGCTAATCAAACCCTCTCATGGGGATCAAGACTGCTAGCTCCACCTCGATCAGTGTGGAGGGCGATCTGGAACGAACTTCGCATGGAGAATGGCATGGTTCCTTTGAATTAAGAGCTTTATGACCCAAACACTCCATGTATGGAATACATATATCAAACGGCTTTGGAGGGAGGAAATTCGACCGTATCAAGCAATGACTTGCAAAGGATTCTATGGGGAAAGGGTTTTCACCTTCCTAGTGGTGGACAGAAGCAGCCCTTTTCCCCAATGATGGCTCATATCACCTGACTTTAGTGTCGATGTGATGCGGGGAGTTGGTGGAACCCAGCGGCCGAGCAAAACCCAGCGGTCCCCTCAAACCGGGGGTGTTTTCACGGTAGCCCCTTGGGGGTGTCCAACTAGGTGTCCCTTCACCACCCCAAAGCAGGGCGGGCCCAAGGTACAGTATACAACCCCCCAGATCGACTCCAAGCACTCTGACTCGACTGCGGCGGCAGATGCTCCATATGCTGGGATCATGGCTCAAACGTCTTTCCTTGAGAAAACCCATCAGATCATATTTGAATCATATCAGATCAATCAATCAGTATCAGTCTCACTACCAAATCCTCCTCACCATCTTCCGGAGATGAACATCATTTTGGAACTGCCAAATCCTCCTCACCATCCCCGTCCCCGTCCCCGTGCCCTCCCGAATACGCTGCAAATCTCGCACAAAGGTCTCACCCCACGTCTTTGAGGCGAAGGACTTCCCCATCCACGCCAAAGGTCTCCTCAGGAGTGCTATTGCCATCCACCTCCACCTGGTTCCGGAGCCGCAGGCACCATCGCGGAACCGATCGAAAACATTAAAATGTTCAGTGTCTCAGGTTCCGGAAACTATTAGAGGGGTCAGGGGTCTCAAATCCCCAGGTTTTGAGGTCGTTTTGGCCCTTCGGGTAGACCCAAAAACCCTCTAGAAACACCTGGTTCTGGGATCCACTCTGGTCATTTCGACTCGGGAAACTCCTCTCAAGTTGAAATGGTTCGAC
This sequence comes from Durusdinium trenchii, assembly GCA_963970005.1. Taxonomy (NCBI): domain Eukaryota; class Dinophyceae; order Suessiales; family Symbiodiniaceae; genus Durusdinium; species Durusdinium trenchii. Next base: position 367,144 of record CAXAMN010022095.1, on the reverse strand, counting down.
TGCCACAAGTCGCCAACTGGATCATGGAGAATCAAAACCTGGAGCCCGACCAGTCCATGTAGCGAACGACCTTCGTAGGTCAACCAAGGTATGCTGGTGCCATGACCCACAGCTATATGATGTTCCAACATCATCCAACAACTTCAAAGCAAACACCATCTTTCGCATCTGTTGCATCTTCAAAACCAAACAACCCACCTTGCCTCCTTCCCCCTCGCCTCGTTCATGCCCCCTTCCCACTTCCTGGGCGCTTGTGCGCTGGGCGTCGATTGGAAGGCCTCGGCACCGGCGCGATCGTGGCCGCCGAGTCGGCCGGGCGTCGTTCCGTCCGGGGCGTCCGGCGACGGCCCGGGGCGCGAAGTGGCCGGGGGCGGGATAGCCATCGTCCGGTATCTTGGCACGGTGCGGCACGGGCGGCACGGCGTGCCAAAGAGGCTGGTCACAAATGGCTGGTGATCAAATCATAGCTGAACGTTGGCGCCAAAGAGGTTGAGTTTGGATGCATTCCGGAACTTTTGCACAAAAAGACGAGTCTTTTGAAGGAAACATGCCAGCTTGGACGATCTTCCCAAACTGGTCAGAGAGCTTCTTTCCAGGTAGAAGTTCAACCTGTGTGAATTCAGACTGACAGAAGATTGTGCAAAGCTTCTTGGACAATCTATGAACACACTACAGGACACTTGACATCTTGAGTTTCCTCATAGTTCTGAAGGTTTATCATACGCTTACTCAGAGGTGTCACACGGTGCCCAAAAGCATCTATGTGTTTTTTGATACATAGGACCTTTCATCTTTCATCAGGAGACACTACTAGCAGCACAGTAGTGCGTCGCAATGAAGGGGGTCCCTGCAAAGTCCTCTAAAAAAATAAACAGCGGCTAGACACAGCGGCTCTTGTGGCGAAGCCCTTGTTTTTGTTGGCCTCATCGGTCGCGACCAAGTGGTAGCCCCGGTAGGGTGGGGCACCACCACGCCTCGGAGATCGCTCCCGCCAAACGGGGGTACGGATGGGTGTTCGTTTTTCTACCACCGTCTCTCGGGGGTCCTTAGACCTGTGGACACAAACCTCTAAGGGGCCATTATTGGACATACCAAGGGCTATGGGGCCGAGGGCCTTGGGAGTGTAGCTCAACGTAGGTCTCGACCTCCCAGCCGGGCGATCGGGTCTCCACAGGGGTCTTCTCTCCCTGTTCAAATACGACAGCCAGGCTTGTCTTCTTCGACCAAATGAATCTAAGGCCCCAAACGCGTTGTACACGTGTCGCTTGACCTCAGACGTGTCATTTTCGTGTTCACCCTATGTCCGAAAAGGACGGCGCTCGAAGAGCACCACGATCAACGACGCTGCTGGACATCCAGCCAGCTGCTGCCGCGTGGTCAATCATTGGGACATCTATCTGGGGAACATCCGCCAAGAAGCTCTACCCACCTCCTGAGATTCAGTGGTTGGGGTAGGTGTTGGGACGTCTTGGGGGTCTAACTACCGAGGTGGGACCAGAGCTGGGATCCATCATCCATCCACCGTTCTGACCAGCTTGGTCGAGGTCGAGAAAGCTGCCGAGCCGTTTAATACGTAGTTGTTCTTTTTGGCGAAAAAGACCGTGGAAGGAAGAGGAGGCTTCCCTCGCCTTGATGGTGTTCATGACCACAGCTGTGAGGTCGGAGTTCTCATCCAGCTGGCAGGCCTCGAGCCTGAACATCAACGGCAACAAAACGGCCGTCCTCTGGCGCTGGGAACGTCCACTTCGGAGAATGGGCCGTTAGAAGATGCTTGAACATGCCAAAAAAGGAAAGAAACATCATGAAAAGTCGTGTGCTTCACTTTCGTCTCGAACGCTTCCCTCGACGCATCCCGTCGGCGAATCGCATCGATCTCTCCAGGTCGAAGGCGAAGCGTCCGTGTTCGATTCCCCTCGGTGTCCAGAACATTCCAAAACCAATCCCCTTAAAATGCTCGGGGTCACGGCTGCGCAGATGTTGGAGAGAAACACAAATTGATTGTGTATAATATATTATATATATATACAGATCGATATAGATTTGATATGCTTTGGTTGGGTTCTAATAAATAAAGAAGGTCACACATATAATATCTGTTCCATTCACGGAACAAACGTCCAACGCATCCCCAAACGCGAAAACGGTCGCACCGAGCGTTTCCACGGAGACGGCCAGGCCACCCGGGCGTGGCGGAGTCCGCTAAGACCTGCGGGCGTGGGTGCTATCCGGTCGGCCACCCGGTCGGTGGAAGTCCCTTATGCAAAAGGAAAAGCCAAACACTCCATGTAAATATGCCCGAAACTACCCCAACATGTAAATATTCCATATATCCATAAATGCATGCATCCTGCATGGAGTCTGCAGTTCTTTGAAAGATGTTGTTGGTTCTATATCTAAACCTGCCTGGTACACGGAATGTAAAGGGAACTTCAGTTGTTGAAGGAAAAGACGTGGAACACCATAACATCTTCATTTATATATGTCGTGCATCTGAAAGATGCTAAGAAGATGTCACCTTGAGGCCTAAGACCTTGCTGAGACGGGGTTTGCACATGTGCAAAAAACACCGGATCCAAGTCTACGGTGCAGTGATGGGAAACAGCCATCTGGTCACCAGTCATCGTCCGTCGTCCTCTCTTCACTCCGCGTCGCCTCACCGCCGCAGGTGATCTTCGTCTGGGCCACTGGCAGGTCCAGCAGCGTCGCCGCTTCCTTCGCCAGGTCCGCCACCGTGCTGGAGGCCTCGACCGTTCCGCGGCGAGGCCCGACCCGAACCGACCGGACCATGGGATTGACTTGGACGGTTTGACCGAAACGCCTTTTGAGGACAGAGCGTGTCCATTGCGAGTTTCTGGGGAAAGCTCTACACCACGGTGTGAAAATGGAAGAGAACATGCCCCAAAAGGGGAGAATTAACGAAAGCCTTTAGGCCGCAGTTCGGCGGTGTGCGGAGAAAACCGCTAACTGAGTCAAGTGAGTCAAATCTGATCGATGGTCTTCTGTCGTCCAATGATCCGCACAGACGATGGGTGTGAACCTAAAACCTGCATCTGCGTCTCCCGAAAACCTGGCTACCCTTGGACCATCCGAGCCGAGCAGACCCCCTACGGCATCGAACGAGTCTTGACAGGTCCAGTGGCAGTTTCAAACGAAAGAGATCTTCCGAAGTAAAAAGACAACTCCCTGGAACAATCGATGCAAGTGGATGGCCTGGGCCTTGCCTCTTGGATGATACCGTTCCGAACACCAAACATGATTAAAATGATGATAACATGATATAGGAAGGAGTGCTTGGAGCTTCACCTCAGAATCCCATGCAGTGCTCCCCCCTTTACAACTGTACTATCCAGTCGCTCTTAGTCTTCCACCCAAAAACCAAGCACGGCCGCCATGTTTCCACCAACCGAGCCGCATCCAAGGGCAGCGCAGCCCCTGCACCGGTGAGCGACTTCACCTCGGATCCGCCAGCCGACGCGACAGCGCTGAACGGCCAAACGCCCCCCAAAGGCATGACGAAATGACCAGTTTCCTATATAGCATGTAAAGCCTTGGCATAAATTCTTGGGCTTGGTCTATTGCCAAATCTGATTTTTGACTTGGTCAAAAACAGTATGCTGGCCTTTGGACAGAGCGCCGTACCGAACCACGACGTTTCCAAGGTCGCATATATTTTCTCTGTGAAAACCTAACCATCAGTGAAACACCGAATAAACGTGTGGCGTCCAGCCACCAGCATTTGTCCCCGCAGCCGGACAGCCACCCAGGCTGAATTGCTTGCTGACCAAGTGGCTGTGAGCGTCTTCGGCCTGGTGTGGCCAGTGATCCAACGCCGCGGCGGATAATTAATACGTCGAGGAGCTTCTGAATTTCGAGAAGGAAAGGCTCTTCAGCTGAAGGAAACCACACGTCCCATCCGCACGACTGAGATCCCGACGGCTCTTTCGTCTCCTCCTTCTTCTCCGAAACCTGGGCCTTGACCGTGTCCTCCCACAGCGGTCGCCCCCCCCGGGGAGGCAGGTCTTAAAACTCACCAAAGTATCCACCAAGCTCTGCTGAAGACCTAAGCACCACCAACTCTCTTTGCGTGCGTGGGGAGCTCCTAAGGCGGCATGCGGGGTACTGCCATGTACTGCCCGTGGTCTCACTGTCCCACTTGGCAACAAGTGGGTTGGCCTCAAATGCCAAACCCTCGAAGTTGAAGGGCTATCAGTTGCAACTAACTGCAGTGACCCCTCACACTGGCACCCCACCCCCCCCAAGAAAGTAGTGTGGCAAGTGCTGGATGACTGGTTTCGTGGTCAGCATGGCACCGTTGAGTCTGGCACCATATGCAATATCATTCCCAGACGCGACCCTGGACCCTGCGTTCAGTAGGGGTCGTACCCAAATCCTCTGGAGGGGTTCGGACCTCAAATCCCTATGGTTTTGAGGGACCAAGGCCTGTGTGGAGCGTCTGGGTTGCATATTATAGCATATATAAATCAAATCGTGCATATTTGGAAGAACATGGAAGAACCAGGTTCTATCTGTTGTTATCTAAGTGCTCACGCCACCTGGTATGAAAGGCATGGCCCAACTCTCTGAACACTGCACAGACTTTGTGCCTTGAGGAGTTGAGCAAACCACGTTGAGAAGTCCTGGCGAAAAGTCCGTCGGCCGTCTTCCAAGATCCCAAGAAGCTTCCGCTTTGCATGACATTGACCCTCCAAAGAAAGAAGATGAGAATCTGCGAATCTGCTATCTCCAAGCTTGTTCAAAGGACCATGGATGAAAATCTAATCTACTGATATCTACTGCAGAAAACTTGTTTTCCAGGCCTCCTCCGAAAGCCCAGCTTTCTGGCCTTCCGAGTTGGGCTCCGAAATTCGATTCCACCCAAGGTCTTTTCTTCAGAGCCACCGTGACTTGAACGGCTTTCGAACCAATCGAAAGATTCCGATGGGCCAACCGACAGTTTCAACGCTCGGTACAAGTCATGATGTTGATGAAGGTTCAGGTCATGGTATTTGTCGAAAGCTCAAATTCAATGATTGGTGCATTACCACAAGGGCAGCTAGCCGACATGGAGATGGCTGGTTTACGGCTTGGGTGATGAGGTTTGCATGTGGATCAGGTTTGTTCTCCATTGCAGGTTGGAAACCCAGAGCTTGAGCGTTTGATTGCTCAGATCGATAATGCTAGTGATGCTTGCTAGGTGGACTGCAAGTCGAGGTCTGAACAATGGATTAATATACCTGCGTTCTCAGACTTCTACAGTAAGATATTACTGATTGGCTGAGGTTGTCAACAAGAAATGATGTTTGAAGGTATGCCTTCATGACTGGAGGTCCGAACCATGATCCAGGTTCATGCGGGTTCATGCGGGTTCAGGCGTCACAGGCCTGAAAAACTGGCTTCCCCTGCTTTGTTTCAAACCAGTTAGATTTAGATCCAGTCAGCGCATTTTTGACCTTTTGGCTAGTTGAATTCTGCTACACAATGCATCTTGAATCATCTTGCCTTAAGATCTTCTTTTCCCTCAGCGTGCGAAGACCACCTTTAAACCCGAGGACCTTGCATCCTGCTGCTTTCATTCACCTTGTTCAGTTTCTGCGCAGCGTTGTCATACATTCTTCACCCACCAGGCAGACCCTCAAACCCCCGTCCGTCCAAGCACCGCAGGACAAACAACCGTCCGGTTTGTCGCCTGGCGAGAAAGGCTCCATGGATTTCGCAATCTCCTGCTGAGCGGAAGGAGAGCTACAAAGCTCTAAGACCAAAAAGGGGGGTACCGACCCCCCGAGGCGTTCAGTTCCGAACTTCCTGCGGTTTCAGTTTGGAAGGACAGATCGACCAAGTCTACCATCGGTCCCGCGGTTTCGCTGCGCGGTTTCGGGGCGATCGGGTCTCTCCCGGATGTCAAATACACACCGCAGTTGAACACGGGTCAACCCATGGTCAGCCAGGCCCAGCAGTCGCCTCATCGGTGAGCGACATGCCAAGACCTGTCGCCACCGTTTTCTTCGCTGTTCAACGGGGCCCGGCTTCAGCTGGTGGTCTTTTTCCCAACAGCAGAATTCGGAAAAAAATATTTCGAATATCCCAGTCACCTGCCGTTGGGTTGCAGAGCTGGGTTCACCTTTTCATTTCAGCAATCACTGCAACGCCCAAAAGCCCAGGCCGGCCGGAACTTCGCGCGGTCTTCCGGCCAGCCGAAAAGCCCAGCCATTCGCATCAAGCAGATCGTCAAGTTTCTGAGATCATCTCTTAACCTTCAACTGAAACTGTCCATTGATCAATACAACCTCCAAATCATCTATGCCAGCCTAAATATCTGGATGACATACAGTGTTCATCAGTGTTCTGTTATACTTATCGACTTTCATCACCTTCATCCTGCTCCGCCCTGCGCCGCCCTGCGCCTGAGTGCAAATCCTGGCACAACGAACCCACCTCATCCGACCTCAGCGGATGACTCGGGTTCACGGCCGAACTGAGGTGCCAAGACTTCGACGCGAACTGACCCGCTGCTGTATTGGCTCAAGACTTCGACGCGCTGTTCCAGCCGTGTTTGATGCCCGGCGCGGTGACCACGGTGGGACTATTGGTGTTTCGTGTGAACCCGACAAGCAATCATGCAACGTGCAGAAGCTCCAACACCAGTGGAGTGTTGGGACGTAGACTTCCAGTCCGTCTCCTTGTCCCGGTCGTTTCTCTCATCCTCTGGCACTGAGATCAGGACTCCAAGAAGCCGTCCTTGTTCGCATCATACTTCCGAAAGTACTTCCTGACAGAAGCAAAACGCCCCTCAGTTGTTCAGCCACGGGAGTGCTCGAGTGTCGCCACGGGAGTGCTAGGTGCTCGAGTGTCGCCCAATGCGAGGAAAAACATCTCAACCCAGCACGCGCCTGCACATATCCGACAGAAGCTTCTCTGAAGTCAGAAGTGCTGCGGCATACCTGGGCGCGCTCCAGGCGCGCTGGCGCGACCGTGTGCCCCAGGGCGGGCGGGGCGGGCTGTGTGGCTTGCTTCCTATGCGATCCATCTCTTTCACAACACCCTGACTTGTGCCCCCCAACACCACCGGCTTAAAACATTTACAAATAGCGAAATAGGATAGAGAATGATTGAATATTGTGAATAGATTTGAATAAAGATCATCATGTGACATGTGGTGAACCCGAATGCTTTCCTGTTGGACTTTTGTCGCCAGTACTGAAGGGTCGGTCCGGTCTCTCACCACCGCGTGGAGAGCGGTCGAGCGGATGGCGGATGGCGGTGGTGCTTCGGCTTCCGCGCGAAGCGATGTACTAAACCAAGTGATCGAAAAGTCATCCATGTTCATGGCCCTCTAAAAATCCAAATCCCATGGGCGTTTCACATGCAAAAGGGAAAACACTTAACCAAAACGCTTAATGATGTCGGCATAGGCGGTCTCTTTGAGAACATGTTCGACCAGCCAAGTCGCTGTGGGGTAATGGCCGGAAGCCTGAACACGGCTTGCGGGTTTTGCGGCTGCCGCGCTGGTATGTTGTAGGGGGGATGGAGGGGGGGAGCCTTGCGTTCGATGAGAATTCTGGAATGAAATCAATCATCAAAAAGTATCATATGTCAGACTATGAGCTTTGTGATGAGCTTCCGGCTAAGAGGAATGGCTACCTTTGTTTTGAAAAGACCTCGCGATAAGCTTCGCGATCACTGGATCACTGGACTTGGACTCTCCAAGGGACCTCTGAAAGCGAGCGAGCCCACGTCAGTCGAAGGCCAAACCAGAGAAACCCCCAAGTGGAAAAAGTGTGCTTGGGATGGACAGCCATTTGACATGTAGGTGTGGTTCAAGGGAGGCAACCCCCATGAAATGAGAATTCAATAGCCAACAAGAGACAGTTTTCTGACGGTTTCCCTCCTACTGGGTGGAGCCTAAGTCAATTCCTGCACAGGATTCATAAGTTGGCATGAAGGATGGCACTAACATGCCGACACTGATTGTTCTCGTCCAAAATGACATAGGAGTTGGGGTGAAAG